>BHFT01052818.1:0-14198 GCA_004320025.1 Laticauda laticaudata | reverse complement strand
CCTTTCCGTTGTTGTCCGCTCTGTTTATGCAAATTTGGGGCACTTTTGAGAGCGGATAACAATGGATGGAACATTTACTCGTCCACTGTGTCCTTTTTACATACTTTTTGCATCCGTCGGCCTATGTGACAGGCCCTTAACAAACAGCTATAGAGTCCTGTAACTCTTTGCAGGATTAATTTCCATAACTTGGTTGGTATGAAAGTAAGTAGAAAAATAGGATAATTGCAAACTGAGCAAGACAGCAATATTTTTCGTCTCTACAATGTGACTTAAAGAGTAATAAAAATGCTTTTTAAATGACAGGTCTATATTCTTTCTGATTTAAATGTATACTCAATTCTTTTTTAATGTTAGAAAGTTAACATCCAACCCTCTTAGAACAATAAAATGTTTTAGGAAATATTAAAAAGGCAGTACATCATATTTTTCCTAAAGGAGAAACATGTTTCTAAAAACAGAAACTCAGAGCCACAGCTCCCTGTCCCCAGCAGATATTTGCCGCACATTAAGAGAGACTGGGCCAGTCTATTTGCAAGACAATTAGAATGTCAGCTTCAGGTTGATGGGATTAAGACATGATCTTCAGGTCATAATAGGATTAGCCCATCTAGCAGGGCTCACTGCATTGTGAAATCACCTGGGGACATTATATCATTTAGCAAGGTTCAACCAAACCTATCTCAACCTCAGCCATGACTCCTGCATAGCCTCCTGGGAATATGTGACCAACAGAATACATTTCTTGCATAGAAACAGGAAGCTCAAGGGCAAGGCCCAAGAGTGGGTGGAATACTTCTCTCTATTCCATGTGTTCAGCTGCTCAGGACCACAAACCCATGTGGTCCTGTCCATCAATAAACCATTTTCCCAATCAGCCTCCATGTTTCCAGTGTCTTTCTCCCCACTTAGAACTGAACCCAAGTGGATATTTCTTCCAACAAACTTAATGCACATTGTCCTTGACTTATAACTGGTAATTTAGCAAGCAAGTTCTCTTTCATTGGATGAAATGAGCATTGATATAAAAAGTGCAGAATAGAGACAACAATGAAGATCCACTCCCAAAAAAGAGGTTATTATAATTGTGGCGAGAGTGCAAAATCTTTCTGTTGTACATATAAAGTAAATTCTTACAAACTGGTATTTCAAAAGGAGTTTCAATCTTTCATTTAAAACTCTTTGTGGCTTTTGACCAGTGGTAATATAAACATGGGGCTAGTTTCGTGCAGAGGTTAACTGGGAGTCCATATGTTTCTAATTGTACCTTAGGCTCAAAGTCAGCTTGTTCCCCTTTGGCTAGTTTTCTCTAAGCCCTAGGAAGTAGGCAATGGCAAATCATTTCTGAAAAACCTTGCTAAGAAAATTATTTCCAAGAATCAAATGTAATTGAATGGAAGGGGGAAAAAATTCAGTTTTCAGAGAAAAAAAATCTAGAAAGTCAGGAGCGGGGTTTGATTTGTCTTTAAAAAGTGATCTCTTTTGTGCTTTTTCAATGTTTAATTGCCTTTTCCTTGGCTGAAAGCAACTCTTTTCTGTGAGGGAAATTCTGAAGAAAGGGGAGGGGGGAGAGATAAAATGCCCCTTGGGCTAGCTAAAGGACATTTTGAAAGTGTTTCCATGGGTTTATTGGATTTTGTTCACTGAATGTGCACTACAATTCTCCCAGGGACAATTAAGGTTAATGTTACCTTTTCCTCTGTAGCCTTTTGTCCTTGCACAGTCAAATCCTGGGTTTTAAAGAAAATGCTGTTTATAGTCTTTCAAACAATTTCGGTGAACAAAAAGCTGGCTCCCTGAATCTGTCTCTTTTCAATGCTTTCTCATGCAGCATTCATAATACACATAGTACATTTGTTTTAATCTTTCATATGAGCTGTTTTCTGTTTTGCAAACACACTGGCCACTTATGGATTTATTGGGAGCTAAGTTCATTGTATGTAACTTTAGTTGTTATGCAGTTCACAATTTTTTTCTGATGTTTTGCCTTGGGGCTTCTGTAGAAGTTCAGAAGTGGGGTTGGCTTTGCGATGTTTTGTAATCTGTGTGGGATTTGAAGCTGTCTAGTTGAAATAAGGATGGCACCATTCAACCTTCAACTGCAACCACCAATCAACTGATACTTCCCAAGAAACTTGTAATGGCCAACCAACTCTTCTCCCCCCTCCCCATATTTAAATTCTACCCAGATTACATTCCTAATTGTGAACAATTTTGCTCTATGGAATACAAGGTAAAGTATTGGCCAAATATGTGATTGCTGCATTGTTATTCATCTCCCTAATTCTAGTGAACTTCAGTTAAGTGTTTGTACAATTGGTTGCTGTTTCTTCATTCAAGGCAAAACGTTTAAATTATGTATTTATAAACCAACTGAATTTTGCTGAAATACCAAAAATACTGAATATATTTTCATAAGTTTATGCTAGACAAATTTTAGAGTATTGTTCAACTGTTTGGAATCCCCACGATATATCTGATATCAGTATAATCAAACAGGTTCAGAAGTACTTCATGATAAAAATCTTGCACTCTTCTGTACACAATAGAATTACTCATGCTACTAGGCTCAAAATTCTCAGTTTGGATAATTTAGAACTGTGTCACTTGCAGTTAGACCTAGGTATTACATACAAAATTATATGTAGTAATGTTTTACTTGTAAAAGACATTTTGTTTTAATTGCAATAATACACGCGCGAATAACCCTTAAAACTCAATGTAAATCATTCTAAATGTGACTGTGAAAAATATGATTTTTATAATAGAGTGGTCAAAGTCTGGAATACCCTACCTGATTCGATTGTCTCATCTACAAATTTTCACAGTTTCAGTCACAAATTGACTTCTGTGGACCTTACTTCATACTTAAGTGGTCAGTAGCGGGGGCGTGCATAAGTGCACTAACCTGTCTATCGTCTCTGTCATTGTATTTTTATTCTCTTATTCTTGTTCTCATTTTTGTTTGACAAAATCAAATAAATAAATATGTATTTGCATGGAGCTATAATGTTCCCCTTAAGGCAAGGGTGTGGCCTGTGAGCTAGATAAGTCACGTGCAGGCCACGCCCACTCCAGTTTCTTGAAGGCAAAAAAATATCACAATACTGTCATCATTTCAAGTAATGAACTCAGGGAAATCAGGACAGATTCAAGATCCTTTACTGAGTACATCATATCAGCACTTAGAAAGGTGAAGCTAGCTCTAAATTATTCCCACATTTAGTGATAGTTAAAAGAATAAGACCTCCGTAGCTACCGCTTTGTCTCTTAGGTCATTTATTTATTTTATTTGGTTTGTCAATTGCTTACAATATAATAGGTATGAGTAAGAACATAGTTATGAATACATGGTTACATATAAGAAAAATAAAAGAAACAATAGGACAGGGACAGTAGGCACATTGGTGCGCTTATGCACGCCCCCTACAGACCTCTTAGGAAAGGGATGAGGTCAATAGTAGAAAGTCTAAGGTTAAATTTTCCTGTAAGCAAGAAATGGTGGGACCAGAAACTAAGTATTAGAAAATGGGGAAAAAAACTAGTGCTCTGGGACTTCAGAATTCAGAGAGGCACCTGCCAAATAAAATCTCAGCCTTAACAATTGTCCATAAGAAAGACAAAAAAGTATGCACAGTAGACTTGGCAATGTCTGGAGCCTGGGTGGGATTAAAAAATTTTTATCAACCAGTTCTGTGGGTGTGGCTAGGTGAGTATGGCTAGATGGATGTGGCCATGTGACTGGGTGGGCATGGGTTATTATTATTTTTTTTGCAGCCCCTGGTGTTTTTGCCTTTGTTTTTGGGCCTCCTGGGCCTCAGGGAAGCCTCCTGAGGGAGCATTTTTGCTCCCAGATGGCAAAAAAATGGAGCACCCTCCTGTTGTAATGATGAGGCAGTCGAGTTGTTTAATCATGAACAACTGAATCATGATGATCTTTATTGGAGTATAGTCTTGCATTTATATACATTTTTAGTTATCCTCCATCATTGGTTTAGTTACTGCTTAACTTTCATTACTGTTCAGCACAGTAATCCATACAGTTAATTATCTCTAGTTAAAGTCTAGCATATGTTTACTTCCCCTCTCTAATCCTCCTTTAGATTAGTGACTTTGTTTGCTTGGAAACATTCTTTATCTGAGGTTTGCCATCCAAGATTGGAACATTCCTGCAATTACAACTCTACACCCTCCATGCCTATTTTTGTCCCCTGGGACTCAGGGAAGCCTCCTGGGTGAAGCATTAAGACAGCAAGGGGTATTCCAGCACAGCTGATCATCGGAACAGCTGTTCATTGGGAGGAAAAAAATATCTTAAGGAGTGACTGGGCAGGGAGGACGTACTCAGTGATGTTGGGCAAGCGTGTGATGTTGGGCATGCATGATAAGGACTGGCTGGGAGGGGAGGGGTGGGGAGGGGAGGGGAGGATAGGGAAGGGTGGAGAGGGGTGAGCCATCCAGATTTGCTGTTCTCTGAACTGTGCAGAATCATAACAACCAGTTTCATACTACCAGTCCTAACTGGTAGAATTTATTTTTATTTACTTTATTTTGTCAAGTGATTATAAAATAACAGGTATAAGTATAAACATAGTTATGAATACATGAAATGGATACGAATAAGAAAATAAAAGAAACAATAGGACAAGGACTGTAGGCACGTTGGTGCACTTATGCAGGCCCCCTACAGACCTCTTAGGAAAGGGGTGAGGTCAATCGTAGAAAGTCTAAGGTTAAAGTTTTTGGGATTTGGGGAAGAAACCACAGAGTCAGGTAGAGTATTCCAGACATTGATTGTTCTTTCCTGCAACAAGTTTTGGTGCTGTTCAACTTGAAGTTGTATCTATTGTGTGCTCTTGTATTGGTATGGTTGAAGTTTGACGTATTCATTGGAGAGGTAGGACATTGCAATGTATAATTTTATATCTATAGTTTTTTCTTAGATCAGACCGAAGGCATCATAGTTCTGGGTTGTCTAGGTTAGAATTTTCAAATCTGGTCATAAGGTATTCTGCAATGATTTAGGAGTGGAGAATTTCTTGTGAATATTTCTGGACTTTCTCACTGTATTATATAGATATGTATGAGGGTTCCAGATGGATAGCTGTATTCATTGTCCTAAGCAAAAGTTTTGTATGTATTACAGAGAAAAGCTACGCAGGATTAGGTTAACAACTCTTAATGTCTTTTTTGGCTATGTAGTTACATGGGCTCTAGACTTAGATAATTAGAGATGAGTTTCCAAATCCTTGACAAGTTTGGATCATCAACAAGGTCTTGATTATTCAGCCTGTTTTTTATTGTCTGATTTTTTTTGCCAATATGTAAGACAGACATTTCTTTATGAGGTTAAAATTGCATTTGTTTGACTATTCTGATACATAGTCAAAGTTTTTTGAAGAGTAGGCAGCATTGTCGGTGGTGTTGATAGGCTTTACATCATCAGCAAAAAGAATGCAGTTGCTCTTAATATGATCACAGAGGTTATTTTATAGAGTATGAGAGAGTTGGTCCTAGAAGCTGCGTTGGGAGACACTACTGTTTGACAGGTATACGAATTTGATAGGACGCTCCGCAATTTGAACATTGTTGTCTGTTTTGTGTCTGTTTGACAGGAATGCTTCTATCCAGTTATGCAGGTGTCCAGAGATACCATAAGATTTTAGTTTTAGGAGCAATTTGTCATGTACCACAGAGTCAAAGGCTTTACAGAAGTCTATGTAGATTGCGTGTATTGCTTTGCCCTGATCGAGTTGTGTTTTTGCAGTATAAGAGTTGCTGATTACAGGATAGTTTTTTTCTGAAACCAAATTGTTTGTTAGAAAATAAGTTGTTTGTCTCTAAGTGGAGGATAATGGATTGGTTAATAATTGACTCCATGACTTTACAGGTGACGCAGCATAAAGAGATTGATCTGTAATTTTCAATTAGGTTGAGGTCTCCCTTTTTGAAGGAGATAACCGTGGCTTGTGACCATAGTTTTGGCAAGGAGCTGGTCCTGAAAGACTTTTTGAAGATTATGCTTAGAGGTTCAGCTATGGCAGTGGATAGCTTTTTTAAGAAGTAGGCAGCCCTGGTCTGGAGATAACAAAATAGGGGAAAGAAGTGGACAAAAATAGCAAAATACAAAGATCTGCAAACAGAACGACTGGGGCAAAAGAAAGCCAAGATAGTAGTAATTGTAATAATCATCTTGCATGCAATCTAAAAACAATTGGAGCACCATTTGAATACTATCAGCATTGACAAAATTACCTTCAATTAATTGCAAAAAGCAGATTTACTGGGAACACCTTCCTAGAACCAGGATGTAAGCTAGGCTCGGAAATTGAAAAATTAGCCTGAAAGAAACTAAATAGATATATCCTAAAAGCCACCACAAATTGAACTTGACTTAAAAAGGACATTTCTTCATTTGGAGAAACTAGGAAAGGATATCATTTACAACAAGAAGCAGTTTTGTACAATGACTAAAGGCACTGGGCTAGAAAGAACACAAGTTCTAATTCTGACTTAGCCATGAAGCCAACAGGGTAACTTTGGGGAATCCCTAACTTCAAGCCTAAGATGAAAGCAAAGAAAACTGCATCCAGATATGCATCAGTAATCAAGAGTGACTCAAAGGCACAACATGCAGTATATAGATTGCAAAACATAATGCACATGATAGGAAAAAATATAGCATCAAAAGCTCTACTGAAAATGAATATTTATATGACCCATCAAAATAATAGAAATATCTCATCTAACAGCACATATTTCTTTGAGAAAAAAGACAGAAAATAGCTATAATTTTCAATTTAAATATCTCTCTTTTCTTTAAACCCTGATATATCACTGCTTAGTGTAAGTCAATACTTTTGTGCCACTTGGTAAAATAGACAAGCTACCCGGGAAAATTACTTCATTGATTCTAATTGGAGATAAATTCTATTATTACATGTCTTTTCATCCTGACCTGAATGTCACAATGAACTCCGTCATGCATATTTGCAAAGACCAAAATGTGAAGGTATATATTTTCTCTTGTAAAAATAGTATTATTGAATTTTTGCTAAACAGAGCATTGCCAAGAAATACATCTTTGTTTTTTGTAGAAAGAAGGGGTTACAACAAAGTTATTGGGAAATCTATGAATAAATGAAATATGAGTGTACACATAAAAATTAACTGGAAGCTTACAATTATTACTTCTCCAAGGCAATATAGTGCCATAAACCAGCTTAAGTGGAGATTTGGCTTTTAATTTGGGCTAAGTTTTCTTATAATTTTCCAATATTGCATTTTAAAACTTTTACTCATATGTTCCCTGTCTTTCTGAAATACTATGCACACTCAAAATATTACTTCTCCTGTAGTGATATCATTCAGGAACATGTGTATTATGTGGAAATTGGAAAATACTTCTTCCAGAAAATAGCTTAGTTCTCATTGCTTAATTTATGATCTGGGTTCCTAATGCCTAAGGGTTATATTTATATTTAGCTAAATGTGTAGAATATAAAACAAAAGAAGTTTACTTCACTTTAAGGCAATCAACTGGATACTGCATATCTGGTCTTTTCCAGTCTTTGTGAAGACTTTCTAGATAGGTGAGAGAAGACAATATAAGACTTTGTTCCATCGCTAAAATAGTTAGTTACATTCAGAGGGTCTCAACCTTTTGAAAAGTTAGGCCCATAAACATTTTGAAAAAAGTTTTCTCAATGCCTTATAACCAGCAAAATAATGGCTAACACAAATAGGACTGTTTTATTTACAAAATGGCTGCATCATGATATATTGTCATAGTGATTTATTGAGTTAGATTTGACTCCTGGTGACTTAAGAAATCCATGAGATTGTCTTGGCAACATTTTCACAAGTGTCTTGTCAGTACCTTCTTCCTAAGATTACTCAGGTATCTTTCAGATCTAAAAGAGGACTAAAATTGATAATATTTTAGGGTCTAATGCTGTGCCATGAATCAATATCCCAAATTGGCTTTCCATCACAATATGGCCAGACAAAAAACAATGATTTCCTGGAAGTGAAAAACAGCTAAAAAGTACAGGTAGTCCTTGATTTACAACTACAATTGGAACCAGAATTTTCACTGATAAGCAGGGTGTCAGCGTTCTGACTAATGAACCCAACCAGATATTGTTAAGTGATTAGTGCCTGATTCTACAGGTTTTTTTGCCTTAGTTGTTAAGTGAATCATATGGTTGTTAAATGAATCCAGTTTCTCCTTTGTACTTTTTTTGTTGGAGGCTGGCTGGGAAGGTCACAAATGCCAATCATGTAGTCTTTTCCCTCTGGAATGCTGCAACCATTGTAAATACATGGCAGTTGAAAAGGGGCTAAATTTGATCACATGCAGAGGTGGTATTCAGCAGGTTCTGATCAGTTCTGGAAAACTGGTAGCAGGAATTTTGAGTAGTCCAGAGAACTGCAAATACCACTTCTGACTGGATATTTTACAGTATCCTTCCCCTGCCATATCCACCAAGCCATGCCCACAGAACCGATATTAACTTTTTTGAATCCCACCATTGGTCACATGATCATGGAAATGCTGTGAAGGTTGTAAGTGTGAAGATTGCTCATATGCAACTTTTTTTGAATGACACTGTAACTTTGAATGATGGTTAAAAGAACGATTGTAATTTGAAGACTACCTGTAACTTGTCCCAGACTAAAAAATAGGGCACAAGCCTAATAATATAAAACCATTTATTTTATCTTTTTTTAAAAAATTGCTATGAAAAGTTAAGGCCATGATTACATGGCATAGCTGAGTCATAAAATACAAACCCAAAACAATTGAATCAGAAATCAATTTCTCAGAAAATAATACTGATGATGCTCAAATATAAATAGAACTGGAACATAGGGAAGAGGCAACAATTGTTTTTCAAAACAATAAGTCCTCTTCTTTGATCCAAAGTTCTGTCTCCCAACAAGTTTTCATTGCTTATCAGCAAGAACCACCTACCCCAGAGAGTAATTTCTTTCATTCAAGAGTACTTGCCTAGAAACTAACTCATTAACTCTTCCTCCCTTCCCCTTTCTCTTAAGCATATCCATTCTCATAGTTAAGGCACATCTATATAAATTTGTCTCTATATTACTAACTCATTTATCAGATGCCATATGTTGGTTATATTCATGCAACATATTGCAACATATTTATAGTAACCTAAATCATGTTTTATTCCCAGTAGTTCAATTTTAACAATATAACTCATAGAGTAATGATACTGACTGTATGTATGCTTGATTAGACCATGATGAGATAAGATGGGATGGGGTAGGATAGGATAGAATGGGTTGGAGGGAAGGGGAAGAGGGAGAGGGAAGATAGGAAGAGGTGGGAAGGGGAAGGAAGGAAGGTGTGTATCAGTGAAATCAAGAAAAAGAGAAAGGTTGTGATAAATATGATTGAAGGTTATTTGCTTCTGTAAAATGGAATTGCTGATCATATATAGAACTAAGTGGGTTGGCTGTATTTATTTAGTGTCAAATGTAAGTCATGAAAGTATGAATTAGTGTCATCTAAGTTGTGAGCACTCATCAAAGTAGGAATGATAGTTGCCTAATATGTTCTAGTGAAGAATGATAATAGAAAAACCAAACCAAGAGAAAAGCATTCTGAATGAATAGGATCCAAGGGGAACATTATTATACTAGGTGGTATGAATGAATAGGAGATGAGATAGTATAAAAATTATTGAGCCATTCAGAGATTCAAGAATGACAGAGTATGATGATTATTTGGTAAATTACTGTTTAGAAGTCTCTAACATATAGTTTAAATATAAGTCTATTTGTATGTACACATAGAAAAATATGTTTTGAAAAGCATAATTTGATTATGATTAATTGGGAATACTAGTGAAATAAACCTCCAGGGTGCATATCTGAAGTTGGATAGATGATTTAAAAAAAGCTGAGGGGAAAAATGACATAAAAGAACAGCTGCAGGAAGCTTGATAAAGTATAAGAAGATAGATTATCCTCTGAAGAAAATGAATGTAAACTGTGTGTGGAAATTGCCCAGAACAGAATTTAAAATTTTCTGTAATAGAAATCACTGCAGTGTGTGGAGTTACACTAATGCAAAATAGGAGAAATGATACTTGGTGGATTAGTGAAACTATGATAGAAATGACAGATTGTTGGAAGGAACTTTTAAAAGATGTACATGGGAATGATAAAAAAAAATATCACCACAAAAAAGGAAATCATAAATTGTGAGAATATTGTCAAGGCTGCAGGTATTGATGGTGTAAATGTTAAAATATACATGTGATTTGCTTATATAATAACAATAATTTAATATATGTGTGAAGACAGCAACTGCAAGACTGGAACTATGCCATTATTATTTATCTTTATAGCAATAGCACTCAGACTTATATATGCATTACAGTGCTTTATAGCCCTCTCTAGACAGTTTTACAGAATCAGCATATTGTCTCCAATAGTCTGGATCCTCATTTTACCCACCTTGAAAGGATGGAAAGCTGACAACCTTGAGCCTGGCAACCGGCAGTCAGCAGAAGTAGCCTGCAGTGCTGCATTCTAACAATTGTGCCACCTTAGAAAGCGATTTATTGAAGAATGGAATGGAGGGAACAAGTACAAGACGTGCATAAATGGGAAAAAACTAGAAAAAGGCAGATTAATTTGTTCTTTTGGTAGAATGTTTACTAAAGATAGAAAAGATCAAGACATGACCAAAACAAATAGTCTGCTGTGAGGAACAAATGTTGTTCCAAATCAGTGAAAACACGCAATATTTAAGAATATATTTCTGTTCATTTTGTTATATTTATTTATATATTTATATATGTATATATTTATATGCCACATTTGTTATTTTTATAAATAACTCGAGGTTGTAAACACAGCTGATATATTTTCCTCCCCCTATTTTCTCCACAACAACAAACTTGTGTTGTTGGTGATGAAACATTTGCAAACAAATTGCCAAGCTTGGAGCTCAGACCGACAGACTAACAAATGTGTAGCGAGTTAAGCTCAGAGAGTGAGTGGCTCAAAGTCATGCAGCTGGCTTTTATGGCTAAGGCAGGACTAAAACTCACAGTCTTCCACTATCTAGCCTGGTGCCTTAATCACTAGCATCTTGCCAGACTAAAGCTATAATCTTCTATCTAACAAAATAGATATACCCTGAATAGCCTCAAAGATTCTAGGGCAGGGGTTATCAAACTCAATTTCATTGAGGGCTGCATCAGGGTTGTGTTTGACCTCTGGGGACCAGGGTGGGCGTGGCCAGGTGGGCATGGCCAGTTTGTTGTCAGAATTGGGTGTGATGGCCTGAGCGTTCTGCAGAGAAAACGGTCTCCAGAACACTGTTTTCAGCTGCAATGGCCTCCTGCAATCTTCTGCCAGCAAAAACAAAGTTTTGTTTTCCGTGACAGAGGCATATGATCAAATATGGTCAAATATGATCCTTCACTGTTTCCAGGCCGGTCATGTGGGCCTGACCTAAGCAACCCAAGCCTTGAGTTTGACACCCCTTTTCAAGGTTATGGCTACCCTGAACCTCTTTCTCCCTCCCTTATCCATCTCAGGACAGTGTAATCTTTTATTTTTTCTCTCCTCTCTCTGGAATTTGCTGTCTTCTCCCTGGGAAACCATCGTACAATTGCTATGACTTTCTCCACTCATTCTGCAGGTGTGCTTTCCATCTCACACAGAGTGAAAAAAAGAGTTATAAGATTAGCCTTTTATCCAACTTCCTCATGAGTTGAATTCTGGAAATTCTTCCTCATTACGTGGCTGAAAGAAATAGCAAGAAGTAGAGGAAAGCTGAGGAAAATTTTAAGCACAATGGCAGTTATGTGATCTTCATTGATTACTTGATTGCTTATTGTACCTTATGACTATTATTGTGTTGTACCTTATCATTCTTGACTCTTGACAAATGTATTTTTTTCTTTTATGTACACTTAGAGTATTTGCACCAAGACAAATTCCTTGTGTGTCCAACCACACTTGGCCAATAAAGAATTCTATTCTATTCTATTCTATTCTATTCTATTCTATTCTATTCTATTCTACTCTACTCTACTCTACTCTACTCTACTCTACTCTACTCTACTCTACTCTACTCTATTCTTTGCTTAAAGATCAAGTTGTCAGGACCAATTTCAGTCATTAAACGAGAATACCTTATATTTCCTATCTCAGGTCACTAATTTATTGGTCTTCTTAATTCTAACTCCATTTTTATACACTGAATACAACTGCTCATTTTAAAAGAGAAAGCATAATGAGGATGGATGGATGGATAGATGAAGAATGGATGTGTGGGTTGATGGATTGAATGGATGATGTATCATATTCTAAACATTACTACACCACGTTTACACCTCCTTACAAAATGATGACAAGTAATAGGCTTTTCTGAATGTCATTTGCCTAATGGCGGATAGTTTCAAAAGATTATTCTTTCCATAAGTCATTTTATTTTTTCTCCACTCAGACTTGAAATATCTTTTTACTTTCTATAATACCTACACACAGTATTTTCCTACCAAAATATCATATTGCTAAAACCTGCAATGGAGACATTTCCAGAATTACTTTCAGTTTTAAACCCACTAAATCTTAGTCTATTAAATCATTCTCACTCAAACCCAAAAACATGATTAAGATTGTACTTTTTATTACACGCGCTTCAGTGTGGCTTTACTGTACCTATGAGACCAAATTTCATGGAGGTCAGAAAGGTTTATTTTGGGACTGAGTGGGAGACATCTTAAGCACTCATAATGTCAGGATTTTTAGGATAGATAAATCAGAGATGGTATTCAGCAAGTTCTGACCAGTTCTGGAGAACTGGTAGCAGAAATTTTGAGTAGTTTGGAGAACCAACAAATACCACCTCTGACTGGCCCCGCCCCCATCTATTCTCTGCCTCCCAAGCCCCAGCTGATTGGCTGGGTCTTCTTTTGTTGCCCTGCACAGTAGAACCAAGCTGGAAAGCAGGTCAGTAGGGTGGGGAGGGAATGGGGATTTAACAGTATCCTTCCCCTGCCAC
Organism: Laticauda laticaudata; assembly: GCA_004320025.1. NCBI lineage: Eukaryota > Metazoa > Chordata > Lepidosauria > Squamata > Elapidae > Laticauda > Laticauda laticaudata. Next base: position 1,144 of record BHFT01052818.1, on the reverse strand, counting down.
ACCCACCAAGCCACGCCCACCAAGCCATGTTCACAGAACCGGGAGATTTTTTTTTTTGAATCCTACCACTGCTATAGATGATATAGCTATAGGTATGCTGATGGGAGCTGATATTTTTAAAGGGTAGAATTAAATAATATCTGACATAAAATGATAAAGATAGATGACTTGGCAAAAGTTCTAGTTCTGAAATAATGCCTAAAAATTATGGTGAATTCCAAGATGGATATGAGGTATAAATTAGCAATGCAATGACATAGTATAGTTTTTAAATCTTGGGAACAACTAATACCACTTTATTCAGTGTATTTCTATGAATGTAGTATGGTTTGATGTCTCACAAAGTTCCGAAAACTATAATTTGATACAGCAAGTTCATACTGCAGAGAAGAAAACAACAGAGAAGTGGGGTACACATACTACAGGAAATCACATACTACAGGATTGGTACAAATATACATAAGGTGGAAACAATATAATAGAACAATCAAGAACAGATCAGCAATCAACTGGGTGGCATTGATTGCTGATGAGCACTGGGAAGATGGAATACCAAAGAAGTTGGTTGATGTGAAAGAATCTAAGTATCTGAATATTAATAAATGTTTTGGACACATAATTAGAAAACTAACTGAAGTTGTGGCCTATCATTTGCATACTGTTTCCTTTATAGTGAGGTCTTGTTGAATATGATCATATATCTGGCTTGGCCAACCTATAATGAAGTGTTTGAAGACTGAAGTAGACTAGTGTCATGAGTTGAGTCATCTTGAGAAGAGAGGGAAAACTTATAAGTTGCAAATGATATTTACCTCTTAACAGATACCAGCATGCGGATACGCTTCAGGTTATTCACATTCTCCAAGAACACTTGCCTTTCTCACACCCAGTTCTTGCTAGTGTTTGACACTTATTGAACATACTTGGTCTTTCTTTCCTAAAGCCCCTGTCACACAGCACCAACGGATAGTGCTGTTCGATACTTATTGAACATACTTGGTCTTTCTTTCCTAAAGCCCCTGTCGCACAGCACCAACGGATGGAAAGAGATGTAAAACGGAGAGAAACACTTGCCATTCGTTGGTTAACGCGATGCTTCCGTTCTGTACTCACTGCGTCCATTTTTCATCCTCTCTATCCGTCC
>BHFT01052817.1:0-56931 GCA_004320025.1 Laticauda laticaudata | reverse complement strand
CCCGAAGGAAGCTAAACAGCACATATATATATATATATGTATGTATGTATGTATGTATGTGTTTGTGTGTGTGTGTATATATATATATATATGTATATGTATATATGCTATTCAGCTTCCTTCAGGTATTATCCCACGTCACTGTAGTGCTTTTAAAGTTGTAGCAACGTTTCAACAGAATCTCATCTGCCATCATCAGGCTTCTGTATTGAGTTCGTCTGTGAGTCTCACAAAAGGTCAAAATAATGGATACTGTACCATGTGCCCTGAAATGATTTTTTTTTTACTAATAGACAATTTATTATGGCACATCCACACTCTTTCTGTTTAGGTAATACAGATACTGCACTCTGTTAATCTGTTCTTTAACTATTCCGGTGTAGCTGATTTTTTTTCTTTGCCGTTACATTTCTAAATATGCAGAATAAAAAATATTTTTAATTAAAAAAAAAACTTTGGCCTAGAATTACCTGTGTGCTCATGGTACTTAAATTCCAATCCTGCTATTATTTATTTTGCCTGGTGGAATGCTGCTATCAGTGTCACCCCCCTCTTTCTTTTCTCTAGACCAGGCCTGTCAAACTGGTGACCTACAGGCTAGCTGTATCACACATAGGCCACACCCACCCTGGCTCCGCAATGGCAAACTAAACTAGCTACTTGATCCACTTGGTCTCCAATGGTAAGCAAGGATTGGATGTCTGATCTATTCCTTCAGTGTTTGGATAGAGTGTCGTAGAGAAGATCTATCTTTGTGGTCACTAGATGTAGTCGAAAATGACTTGATGGCACATCATCAATCAAACCATACAGGGAAAAACATTTGATGAAGCAAAAAGTTTCTTTTTGTTTTATTATTTCTCGTTGTTACTGTCTAACAGTTACTTGGATTTTTTGCAACCAGTTCTGCTACCATCTTTGAAATACTGAATAAAGTTCTGGTCACTACAATATATAAAAAAAGTTGAGCCTCTAGAAAGAGTGCAAAGAAGAGCAACAAGGATGATTAGGAGGCTGGATGCTAAAACATATGAAGGGGAATTGCAGGAATTGGGTTTCTTTACCGTAGTGAAAATAAGGACTAGGGGTGACATGGTAGTAGTGTTCCAATATATGAGGGGCTCCTACAAAGACAAGGATTTCAAATTATTCTCCAAGGCACCAGAAGGCAAGATAAGAAACAATGGATGGAAACTAGCCAAGGAGAGAAGCAACCTAGAACTAAGGATAAATTTCTCACACTGAGGGCAATTAACCAATAGAATTGTTTGCCTTCAGAAGTTATGGGAGCTCCATCGCTGGAGGCTTTCAAAAAGAGACAGGAAGCCTATTTTTCTGAAATGGTATAAGGTCTCCTGCTCAAGCAGAGGGTTGAACTACAGGACCTCCAAGCGCCCTCCTAACTCTTTAGTCTATTCCATGTTCTATCCCCATAATTCTCCCACATTGAGCTTTCAAAATGGTTATGCCAGCAGACCTGGGACCCCAAGGAATGGGTAAATTCATGAGATGGCTCTATTATTGATATTTATCCATCTATAGTGGAGAATAAGGATTTTATTTGTCTTTTCACCTCTTTAAAATTTAAAGAGGAGCCTAACCCTCTCCAGGTTTATTCGAAGTCACAGCTTCACTAATGTGAATCACTGAATATCTATAAGAAGTTATCTCTTCCCTGTTTTCTCACAGTCAGATCTGTGATAGGTGTTGAATTACACATCTAATGTAAAAATTGGCAGCTGTGCCTTTTTGCATATTCTGACAAGGTCTACTTGCTCAACCTAAGTATATCCCCAGCTGGGCGGGGGTGGGGGTGGGGTAAGCATTGTACCACATAATAATCATTCAATATTTTTTTTAGTTTGCCTCAGGTCCATTTTAAACTTGAAAACAGATATGGAATATAAGAGATAACAAGAAAGTAACACCGCTTCTACAGAACCGCTGGGAAATTGGAAGTAATCACAGACCACTTTAGTATTATCCTGCTTGACATAACCGAGAGATTCTACCTCTCAGCAAGTAAAAGTAAAAACTTTGAGGAAAGGAAAATGAAACGGCCAGTTCATTGAAATAAAATGAGTAGTATTTAAAATAAGACTATCACAAGATTCATTTCATAAATAAAGGCATCCATAACATCTAACATAGCTCTTCTTCTGTTTTTGACAATGATATTTATGAAGGAACCCTAAAATGGCTGAATCACAATAAATCAGAAAGATCTTCCTCATTATTCATAACATGAAGAGAACTGGTGGCAGGGTGTCCCTTTGTGTTGCTCCTAGTAACTGCCCGGACTGGTCTGTGATGTTTTCCTGACAAGGCTTTCAGAAGTGGTTTGCCCTTGCATCCTCCTTCCCAGGACCAAGAAAGATGGATTCGCCCAAGATCACCCAGGTGTGTCCAAGATTGGACTAGAATTCACAGGCTCCCAGTTTCAAGTCCGATGCCTTAAACACTGTACCAGGGGTGTCAAATTCAAGGCCTTGGGGCTGGATCTGGCCCACGGGGTTGCCCTGGAAACAGCAAAGGACGGGCCTGTGGTACTTCTGCCAGCAAAAACGAAGCTCAGTAGGGCCACGGGTGTCCTTCCCAAGTTCTGTTTTCACTGGCAGAGAGTGGCAGGAGGCCGTCACAGCCAAAAACAGAGCTTGGGATCCTGTTTTTGCTGTGCAGAGCACTCAGGTCACCAGAGGTGCCCCTGACATGAGTGATGTTGAGCTGCCCACACCCACCCTGCCCCTCCAAAGTCAAACACAACCGTCATGTGCCTCTCAATGAAATCGAGTTTGACACCCCTGCACTACAGCAAATTGGCTATCTAAGGAATGAAAATACAAGCCTAGAAAACCCAGGATGCTGCAAATTCCATATGAAGAGTTAAAGGAGAGCTGAACTGTTATGTATAAAGAATAGTGGACTCCTAATACAAGATTCTGATTGGCTAAAAAACCTGAATTGGGATTGGTTCAATAGGAACCAATCCACGAAGCTGCTCAAAGGCCGCAAAACTAAATACCTGTCCATTGGTACAAGCCGGCAGGGATCCTATATAAAGGCTGCTAGTTGGCTTGAGGCCAATTGTTCCGTTTTCATCAACACACAGTGCTGTAACTAAATAAAGACTTTGTGTTGGAACCTGGTCTACCTCGCGTTTTCCGGACGGGACACTGGCGACGAGGATGGATCGTCCGTAAAAGCGCGAACTTGAGCATGCGGGGCAACCAATAAAACCGCAGAATGAAGGACAATATGGCTGGAAATAACGCGCTGCTCGCACAGCCTTCAATCCCAATAAAACGAGATCTGGAATCCTACGTTAGACCGTTGTCCAATGATTTGGAAGAGTAACGAAATGGAAAGAGAATCTTCAGACCAGCACTAGAGAGCTTGTTTTCTTGACAGCATTGCAGCCCACAATCTTCAAAATGGCCAGGCGCTTTAGCGAAGCCCCCAAGATGTGTGAACAATTGACTTGGCAGAGCTCCAAAAGTTAAAGGTCACTACACACCATGGTGTCAAATCTATCAGCGGCACCGAATTTTACCTAAGAGACCAGAAGAAGAAGGGAACACATCGCTGATATTGTGGGCAGCCCTCCGACAAATAGTGGGAGCGTTTTACGCGGAGAGTTCCTTGAAATTAGATGAACGCGATGCGGGATCAAGTAATCCTGGTTTAAGAGCTCTATTTACAGAGCAAAGCTGGCTAAAAAACCCAACCAAACCGTAGCCGAAGCGCATCGCAGAAGCCACAGCTGTGAACCCGTTGAAAAATCGGGTGGTCAAAATGACACAGACATGAACGCGAATCAACGAGAAAAATGAGCCTGGCCAGAGGAAGAAACAATTTCCCACCACCACTCACCATGAAGATTTTGACGAGATGTCAAATCGCCGGGGAGGAAGACAACGAAGTTCCACCGTCTATCAACGCGCAACAAAAAAAGGCGCGAAAAAAAAAAAAAGAATTGGCGGGAATGCACTGGCTGGCGGAGGAAACATCCCTCGAGCCGATGGCAGATTTTCCTCGATGCCATGTTGGCAGAGCTTGCAAGAACAACGGGGCGGCATATCGAGAAAGTCTTGCAGAATAAAAAAATTTAGCAGCCCAAACACTGCAGCGAAACTCCCCCCACATAAGCTGAGCCAATAAACAAAACCGAGAGAAAGTAGCAGCGGAACAAGCGAGTCAGTAACGCGAAAAAAAACACAGGCAGACTTTCACTATCGGAAGCGCTCAGACGGAAAGCAGCAGAAGAAAGTAAGAAATAATTGTAAAAATAGAAGGCAACCCCTGAGAGAAATGGAGGTAGAACTCTGGTCTTTCCTATCAATGGTTGTCCCATGGACACCATCAATACAACTGCGTCACAGATATCAAACGTCGAAAGATACTCCAGAGACAAAAATTAACCCTCAAGACTACCAAGGAAAACCGAATTCCTGTAGTAGGCTACGGACATTTCGAGTGCCTACAAACAAACATGGTGAAGTAGTGACCTTTTGACAATAGTCGACTGAGATCGACCAAGCCTCCTGGGCATCGAGATGTTCACACATTGGTCATCGGGATGACCGGAGTAAGACCGGGTGGCCGCAACCAACTGGAAGAAAACCTGATCCAAGAATTCCAGGATGTTTCGACGGCTCTAGGCAGGTATTCGGGGCGACCCCAATTCCTTTAGTCAGACCCCAGGTAGCCCGGTAGAAGACTAAAGGCCGAGAGTTTCCTTTTGCTCTGAAAGCAAAAATAGAGGAACAACTAAATAATTAATAGACAAGGGGTTTTAGAACCTGTTGACCATCGCTAACACTGGGAAACCGCCAATGCGTAGCACCAATTAAACGCAGACGGGGTCGGTTCGAATCGCTGTGGTGACCTACAAGGACTTACCCTGAACCACACATGCAATAAAGCGCATAACCGCGCGTGCCAGCTCGGTACAACGCACTTATTATTCTATGGGGCGAGGAAAAGTTTTCGCTAAAACTAGATCTGGCGCAAGTTTACAAAACAGCTCCAGTAGACCCCTTAACCGCTGAAGCACAAACAATTAGTGACCCACCAAAGGGGCATTTCAAATTGCAACAGACTCAATTTGGAGTGAGTGTAGCCCAGGCGCGTTTTCCAGAGCCTCATGGAATGCCTATTGAATGGATAAAAGGGTCGTACCATACTTCGACGACGTCCTTAATTTCGGCCAAAGATGTGACCCAGCCTAAAAAAAGACTAAAAGATGGACTAACTAAATTCAGAGAATCTGGCCTAAAAGTTAAAAAACAGAAAATGCTGTTTAATGACTGGATCGCCGTCGAATTCCTGGCTTAACTTAATAGAACGGAGAGGTTATACAACCCTACTGGACAAAAAAGTCCAAAGCTATTAAAGACTCACCAGAAACAAGGAACCAAAACTGAACTGCAGGTTTTTGGGTACTAATAAGATTTTTATAACGTGTTCTACCCCACAAGCGACCAATAGCGGAACATTACACACCGATCATGACTAAAAAAACAATGTGCTTGGGTTATAGAGAAAAGAAGCTCTTCGCAAAAATATAAAACTTATTAACATCAAACTACCATTCTTATCAGTTTAGTAACACACTTCCATTGACGGTGAACTTGCGACGCCTCACCGCTTTCGGAGTCGTTGCCATCCCCCAATTGTCTCCAGATGGGGAGACAGGCACTGTCGCCTACATTCAAAAAGATCTGTCTAAAACTGAGCGTAATTATAGTCAATTGGACAGAGAAGCCCTGTGCGATCGTCGCCGGAGTGAACGCTTCCACGAATATCTATATTGAAGAAAATTTTTGATAGTAACGGATCATAAACCGCTACTGGGAATTTTGGCGGGAAACAAAGCCAACACTGGAACATTTTGTCCCGCAAATGACTAGATGGTCAGAATTCCGGTAGCAGCCTACTGCTTATTACTCTGACACCATCGCCCGGGAAACAAATTTGCTATGCAGCACTCGTTGAGAGAGCACATTACTGACTATAGAGGAAAGACGCCGGCACCGACGATGACCACCTTGGCAGATAGAGACTGCCGGTATCTACAATCATCTGCAAATGATGTCGCCAGACGCCACCGCACAGGGACCCATTGACTGCCCGTGTACTGAAGCTGGGTAGGTAAAGGCTGGCCGGAAATCAAAAAACTGAGAACTTAAACTTTACGGATCAGACAAACTGACTCTCTATTCAAAAGGTTGTTTGTTGTTGTGGCGTGATCGGGTAGTTATTCGCCTCCCAAATTACAACTCAGGTACTGGTATGCTTGACGAAGGCACCCTGGATTGTTTAAAACGATGAAAGCTTGCTAAAAGCTATCTCTGGTGCGGGTATAAGATAGGGACATCGAATACTGCGGAAATTCTTTGCAACAAATGCCAAAGAACCAGGCCGTCCCCAACTAAGCACCCATAAAGGAATGGGAAACCCCGCGAAGGGCCCCTGGTCACCAAATCCCATTCACTTTGCGAGTCTCTACTAGGGAACACCCTTCCTATTGTCGTAGATGCATACTCAAAATTGGCTGGAGGTTAAAATTATGCCATCTAACGACAACTGAAACCGTTATTAAACAACTTGACAAACCTCTTCGGCAAACCCATGGCTGCTTGGACGTTCCCTCTAGTGTCTGACAATGGGCACAATTAACCGAGTATCCAATTCGAACAATACCTAGCTCCCTAGGTATAAGACATGCCCTAAACTGCGGCGCGGCGCCACCCAGCTTGTAAACGTAGTGCAGAGAGAATGGACAGGCTTACCAAAGAAGGGCTAAAAAAAATGGACATTGAGGATGTCCAAGATAAATAATCGGCCTACCTCAGCTTCAGCATATCATTACCCAGTACTATACACAAATAAACAGCCCGGCAGAACTACTACATGGGAAGAAAACTTAGTCGCAATTAGACAAGATTGCACCGCAAATATACACCAAGAAAACCCCCCGACTCCTCCACCGTTTCAGGACATTTGAAAATCGGTCGGACCCTAGTCTATGCAAAAATATTTACCGGGGACCCTTATTGGCTTCCAGCACAATCACACCAAATTACAGGCCTCCCGGTTCCTACGGCGACTCAACCGTAGATGACGGCAGGAGAATGTGAGCGGCACATAGACCAGCTTCGGATCGCGAACATAGAAAGAAGTACAAACACACAACCACAAATAATGAAAACGAACGAAAAATCAAACAAAGAGGGGGGGAAAATATGAGAAACATAATTTAAAGAACGCGTTTAAATTAACACAGAATACGAACTAAAACAAAAAAGAAGCAAAAAGAGGCTTACGCTTAAAGAAAATTGCGAGTAAATCCACTTGGAAGGGCCAGTAAGGCCAGCTCAACTGCCCGGCAGAAAACAGGAGGACGGGCAAAACCGCCGGCCTAAGAAACTCAGGCGGCAGTAAAAATGTGACCTCACCCTTCCAGCGGGGTTCCATGAGGAAGGAACCAGAGAGACAGCAACCCCATCTGAACCAGTTGAAGTTCTTCAGCATGAAATGAACGCGCACAAGTCCAGTCGAAATCAAAAGAAACCCCACCTACCTGCACAAACTACGTCACCAGTAGGCACTTAAACACAAGAGGTGTTCTGTATAAAGAATAGTGAACTCCTAATACAGGATTCTGATTGGCTATAAAAACCTGAATTGGGATGTTCATAGGAACGCCAAATCACAAAGTGCGCCAAAGGTGGCAAAATAAAATTACGTTGTCATTGTTGCAAGCCGGCAGGCGAAACCCTATATAAAGGCTGCGCGCTTTGAGCAATGTTCCGTTTTTTCAACATGCAGGGATGAACTAATAAAGACTTTGTTGTTGGAACCTGGTCTACCTCGCGTTTTTCCGGATGGAACATGAACCTATCAGAATTCTAGTGCAGCAGCTAAGAGTATGGGTTAAACCAAGATATGAACCCAAGAAATAAAAGCCATGGTAGTGCAGTGGTTAGAATACAGTATTGCAGACACATTCTGCCCATAGCCAGCAGTTCCATCCTCACCAGCTCAAGGTTGGCTTAGCCTTCCATCCTTCTGAGGACTTTACAATGCCTAGGGCAGGGGTGTCAAACTCAAGGCCCGTGGGCTGGATCCAACCTGTGGGGTGTTTAGATCTAACCTGTGGGGCCAGCCTTGAAATGTCAAAGGACCAGTCTGCAGTTCCTCTGCCAGCCAAAATGGGGCATGGCCTGCTTTTAACCAACAGAGTGCTGCAGGAGGCCGTGGAGGCCGAAAATAGGCCAGGGGGTTGCATGTGGTCCCCACAGGCCCTTTTTTGGTGCCCAAATTGTTGCAGGAAGAGTCCATCCTGTCTCTTCCCCCATTCCCCCCCCCAGCTCACGGAGGAGAACTACAATGCTAATCTGGCCCACAAAGAAATCTGATTTGACACCCTGGCCTAGGATAATTAATTGGTAGATTCCTTAGAAGCTGGCATCCAAGAGAGATGCTAAATAAGTTGTTGTTATTGTCAATATAATATATATTGTCAATATAAAGGGGGCAATATATAGTTGTCAATATAAAGGGGACACACAAGCCAACCAGTAGATTTCTTGGTACTCTCTGAGTTTGGTTGTTTGCTTGCAGAAGTTGTTACCCAACTAAGTAGCACAAAGTGCTCCATAGTTCACTGGTGAACTACGTCAATGGTGGGATTCAATTTTTTTTACGACTGGTTTTGTGGGCATGGCTTGGTGGGCATGGCAGGGGAAGGATACTGTAAAATTTCCAGTCAGGGGTGATATTTGTGGTTCTCCAAACTACTCAGAATTTCCGCTACTGGTTCTCCAGAACTGGTCAGAACTTGCTGAATACCACCACTGAACTACATCTGTTCTCTTTTGTTGAAGCCACCAATAATACAGGAGAATAGGAAATAGCTTTACCTAGGGACTAGGTAGATTGCAGCACAATCAAGAAATATGACAGTTTGAGCAACTTAGGAAACAATAGTTATACAAGACTGGAGGCTGAATGTAAATCTGAAAAAAGGGGCTTTGATAAATTAGATTATTTAACTGTACTAACAGGATCCACTGTGTCTCTGTCCTTAAATTAAAATATCAGCATAAAGGATATATTAAATCCCAGGTGTTAATTGCAGAGTTACTGGATTAGAACCAAAGATAATTAATTGCTAGATGTTAATATCTGTGGAACTAAATGAATGAGATTTCCCATGCAGTGGCTTTGAGGTCCAGAAGAATAGGGCTGTTTTGTAACAGGCAGAAGAACCCCAGGGACTAAATTCATTTAAACTGTCTGTACTTGAAAAACAATAAAAATTTAAGCAAATAGTCAGGGGCCTGGATGACGAATACTAATACATGGGTATTGCATTAACTCAAAGGCTTTTCTTTGTGACAGGAAAGTTGGAGGAAATTTTACTGCTAAAAGATGGAAATGTTTATTCAACCTTGGCAAATATTTAAGGAGAGCTCATTCTGGCAGGTCAGAAATACTGCTAGTGGTTCATTCTTTCTCATTAAAATGCTTATCACTATTATTTACGAAACAGAGACTGTTCCTCAGGGTTTGGTCAGAGGTCCACTTTTATTGACTTTTATATACTTCATCGTGAGATTCTTTGATTTATTCCTTCATTTTAACAATCATATTTATGCTATTGAAGCATATTCTTCTAGCATAGTATTGGGTGATGTGGTATGTGGTCTTTTTTTTACAGTTGCTTTACTTACATTCCCAGTTAGATGTGTTCCTACTCCCTGAAATTAAATTTGGGGAAGACTGAGTTGATCATTTTCCTCCTGATTGTCTCTTCTTGCTTCCTTTGCTTTTTCAAGACTGACAGTTTCTGGCAGCTTTTGTGGCATGAAATTGGAGAGTTCTTATTGATATGCCACTTTCTTGAAGTTTTTTCACTGATAAAATGTGAAGAGCTTGTGATTTACATCTTTTGAATATCTGGAGAATATTCACTTCTTATTATTGAAATGGCTAACTAGTTAATTCATTGCTTGGTGATATCTCACCTACACTACTGGTACACTGTAGTTTGCTTTCTGGTGTTCCTGCTTCCTAGTTCAGATCTAGAATGAGATGTTTCTAGTGGACCCCTTCTTCTTCCTTTCATCAGTCTTATATTGGCTGGTCTTTTTACTACTGTTAATTTTTGCATAGTGCCTAGCAAAATCCATTGTCATTTGAATAATTTGATTACAAGCCATATCCCTTTCTACTCCGTTTTTCCCCCTACAACCAGTCACCTCCCATTTCAGTTTTTCTCATCTACTTCAACCCCTCACAGCTTCACTTTCAAATTGTCTACAGTGGACCTCACCTCATTCCTAAGAGGTCCTTAAAGGGAGCGTACATAAGCTCACCAACGTGCCTGTCTTACTGTTCTCATTTATCTGTATTTACTCCCTTTGTTCTTGTTTATGTTCATACTTACACTTGTTATCTGGTACATGTTTGACAAATAAATAAATAAACAAACAAATAAATAAATACTAACTTACTGCTGTCTGGAATCAACTTCTCTTTCAGCTACATTTGGAGGATGATCTCCTGAATTTTAAAAAAGATCATTCAAGGGCTCTTCCCCTCCCCCCCCCAAGATATTATGAAGCTGGAAACTTTTCAGTGGCAATTAATGTACTTATTGAAGTGATAGATAACTCCTGCCTTTTAGGGTAAAGCTTCAATAGTAAAGGAACGAGCAGTAAAAAGAAAAGAAAAGACTCAAACTAGTACTTGCAAGAAAGCCATGAAGCCCTTGGAAAAAGATATTCTGATGCTGTGACATGTCTCTCTACAAAAATCAGATTGGTGCATATCTTGATAAGACCACACTTGGATCAAGAGATTGCATCCAATTTTGGTCACCATGGTATAAAAAGATGTTGGGAAAAGAAGCAATGGATGGACACTAATCAAGGAGGGAACCAAACTAGAACTAAGGAGAAGTTTAGAACCTAGGTCTCCCCTCTTTCTAATCCTACACTTTAACCACTATACTTCACTGGCCAGGCAATCTTGATGCTAACATGAAAGTAATCCAGTTCCTAAGTATCTGTCTTACCTTTAACTCACCTGTCTCTCTTTCACTGTCTCAGACTAAGAATCTGAAAATATGCCTTTGAGAAGACAAAATGGCAGGTAACATAGACAGAAGATGAAGCTTTGTTGTCAAGAGACAAAAGCAGAGGTGGGTATTCAGCAGGTTCTGACTAGTTCTGGAGAACAGGTAACGGAAATTTTGAGTAGCTCAGAGAACTGGCAAATACCACCTCTGACTGGAGATTTTACAGTATCCTTCCCCTGCCACACCCATCAAGCCATGCCCAACCCATTCACAAAGCCTGCCCTACAGAAAACGCAGTAGTTAAAAAAAATTAAATCCCACCACTGAAAGGACAACTTTATGAGAGAATCTAAATTGATTCTGTCCTCTCAGCCTCTATTACAACAATATATAAGTAAAAAAAAAAAACTCTTCAAGAGCGTTGGTTCGCACAGATGCATCAAGTGAAGCTAGGTCACATCGCCGACATGCAAAAAAACGTATGGCTACAGGCACAATAGCGGACGAGCAAATTTTCCATCCGTTGTTATCCGCTCTCAAAAGTGCCCCAAATTTGCATAAGAGTGGCAACACGGAAAGGAACGGATGGGGGGGAGAACGTAGCGGAGGTATGTTAAGCGGATGCTCCACGGAAGCCTAGCGGATGGAAGCGGAGGAAGTGGAGACACATCCGCAGGGCTTTCCGGGGGAAGAAGAGCGAAGCGGACAGCACGCGGAAGGACAGATAACGTAGCGGATGCCTAGCGGATGCCTAGCGGATGCCTAGCAGATGCAAAGCGTTCAAACTGCGCATGCGGGAGGATGCATTAACGTCAGCACCGCAGATATAAAAGGAAGCAGCTTGCCAAGCAAGGTCACCATTCAAGAGGAAGAACCTGTGCCGAGACACATCTTTCCAGCCAATAACCATGGGGAAGAAGACGCGCACACACCACTCACACCCAGCCCTGGAGAAGGACAGGGCCACCATACCCACCCCGGGGAGCTGAATTCTCCTTCTGCTGGCTTTTTCTGCTGCTGCGGTGCTGACGTACTGTGCCTGGTGCTTCTGGTGCTCGGCTCCTGTTGCTGGTGTCTGCTGTGCTGATGCTTGGTTGTGCGGTCCATGGTCCTCACAGCTGCTAGTTGCTGGTGGTACTGCACGCGGGTGATGGTGGAGCAGAGGCCCCTAGAACTCAAAAGCCCTGATGAGCGCCCAGGAAGGCCCATACAGAGGGGGAAGAGGCATCGCAAGAAAGGGGTGAGAGGGAACAGTATCTCGCCCGAGTGATGCAGGAGGAGAGGAGGAAGGTGCTGCGAATAGAAAGAACAAGTACTTCTGGAGGAAGGGACACAGGCTCTATGAGACACCAGTGGAAAGCAGGTGGCTTCACGAGAGAAGGCGGAGAAGCCTGGGCTATAACTTGGACCTCGGGTGGTGGACAGACATGCGACACCTGGTCGCGGAAGCTGCACCTGACAGATAGTCTGGCGCAGGCCGCGGATCAAGCTGACAGACCGGGAGCCTTACGTGAAGCCACAGTGTAGCTTCTGGAGGGTGAGATCCGCCACTGGAGGAGCAGCCCCTCTGTCTACCCTCTCTTCTCCACGCACACACACAGAAGAGCAGTCCTGCTCTGGCACACACGAGATCAGCTTCCTGTGTCCAGGCAGGGATCTTTGGAGCAACACCACGATGGAGTACCCCCCCGACGAGCTGACTCCCCACTCGGCGGAGCACTCTCATGGAGGACCCCCTGACGCAGTTGGAAGCAAAGAAGAGCGCCCGCTGCCACCAGAAGACCAACCTATATATCCCCCCAGCTCAAACCCTCCCACAGAAAAGCAGGCAGAGAGCCAGACCGAAAGGACGAGAGAGCAACATCCTCTCCTCTTGGAGATCAGAGAAATGCCATCAAAGAGACAGCATAGATCCTCTCTCAGCTGGTACACTCGCCGACATCGCATCCACCTAACAGACCAGACACCCTTCCTCATCACTAATGTGAAACCGAGAGCTCATGGAAATGGTCAAATCCCAGTGACCGGGAGGTGATAGGAAGAGGATTCACAGGCTCTCGGCTGCATCAACCCCGTCCAGCCAGACTGATAGTCCTGCTCTGGACGCATCAAGTCCGAGGTCTGCTCGTGCCACCCAGGCCAATGTCTCAGCCCTTGCACAGAGCTCTCAACAGCCCCTCACACGTACCAAGGCTATGGTGCTACCAGGAGTCCATCCAGGAGAGCCAGTCCAGCGCACCAGTGAGCGTCGCACACACACACACACACACCACCGAATGCACCAGCGATACGACTGAATATGCCACAAGATGCCACCAAATGCTACAGATGTCAAGACGCCTGCACCTCACGAGCTGCTGCCCAGACCAGCCCCACCTAAACTCCCTCCTTCCTCCACCCACAGCCAAGCCCCGGCCCTCAGAATATCTGTTCATCGGTCTTGGGACTGACACCTCCCCATGTCCTGGAGGAAGGGCTTCTCAACATCACCGGGACTGAAGCCACGCTCTCTGAGATCTTCCTCCACACACCATTCCCCTGTGGTCCTCATTGGGTTGCCAAGGCAACCCGCAATGGCGCCTCAGACCAGGCACTAAACTGCCACTCCAACAGCACACTTGGACCCTTCACCCCTGAAGACTTTAGGCCATGCCTCAGAGTGACTGAGAAGAGTGCCAGAGTCTGGGTTGCTCCTGTTCGACTTTGTAATTCCCTTGCTTGGGACGACTTGGCATTGTGCTTTTACAGTTTGTTATTAATGAAGGTTATTTTTGCTTCACCATATGGTTCAGAATCTTTTAGGAAATAAAGTCTTGGTGGAAACTTTTAGAAATGGTTTAAGCCTTTGCATGCTTGTGATAGGTAAGGATAGCCTGTGGGCCAGGGATACTGTGTATGTGTGTATATTAGCTGTGGGATGGGTAAGGATAGCAATGGAATAAGCTCTCTACGTGCAAGCATAATGGGAAACTGTATGGTCCACCTCCCAGGTGCCAACACCTATGGCCCTTAGTTATATATAACAAATTTAATCATTCATCAACACTATTTTCAACATAAACACAACTCTTTATTATCCATGTGTGAGACATTTGCTGAAGGAAGCATCCATTAAGCAATCTACCGATCCTGTCTTGCCACTCCACTGCTTCCAGCTTGGGGAGTTTTGCACCCAGTGTTTCAGGAGATTTGCGCTGCGTCTTCCTTCACGTGAAGCTCTGTTGGGGCCTGCCATCCTCAGTGTCTATCAAGGTTTACTCTTGCCCATTCACCAGGCCTCCATGTCCCATGCTTGTGGGCAGTCCACAAGCACTGTTGTGGCAACACTGGGTAGCGGGTTGACGCATAGGAGATTGTGCAGGATGCAGCAAGCTTTCCACGATGTTCCTCATGGTCTCCTGGCGATGCTGCATGGTGGTGAGAAGTACCTGGAACCTGTTGGCCAGGAGCCAAAGGCCATTCTCCACCAAACGTCTTGCCCGTGACAGCCTGTAGTTTAAGTTCCTCTCTCACGGGTGAGGCATCATGGAAAGTGTGGGGCTTTATGAGGTAGGTTTCTGAGGGAGAAAGGCGTCATCTCCCAACGATGAAGTAGGGCACATCTTGTGTGTCGTTGGGCCAGGGGGTCTGGATCTGGGAAGCCCAATGATGAGGTTGCATTCCAGCCCCTCCTTGAGGTCACTGGCGTTGTATAACCTGGGCATCTGAAAGCTGACCGTGTCCTGAAGGCATCGATGTACTGAACTTGTAGTCACATCAAAAAAACCTGGCTAAAGAAGGATGATGCTGAAGAAAACTTTGTAGTTGAAATAATTGGAACCCTGAGTTGGCTGGAGCAGGCCACCGTGGCTTGCCATCTAATGGCTCCAACGGTGTGGGGGAAGTTCCACTTCTGATCCCACTGCTCTGCATACTTTTCTTCCAGCCTTCTTCAGTGGAGGGGCCACTGGGAGGAGCTCCTCCAAGGTATTCTTCGCTGATGGCCTGCACCGCTTCTCTGACCACATCATGCTGATGGTGTTGTGTGGCAACCCTCCAGGCATATTGCATGTTCCTGTAACATGGTCCCAGAGGCGCAGGTGGTGCAAGAGTAAGTGCCACCTTCAGTCTCAGGGTCCAGGCTGGCAGAAAGTTGGTGTTTGCCTTGTCAACCCTGGGTCTCAGCCGCTCCACAAGATCCGTTCGATCATAACATGGCTGGTGGCATGCCTCATTGAGTGCTGGAATGCACGAGAGTCTTCGTTCCTACAGCTCTAAAACTCTCAAGCTTGTCATACAGTCCGTACGTCGGCTCTTTCGAACGATCCATCTTTGGAACCCACACACTTCTTGGATGCCTCCTTTTCCTTGCGTACAGAACAGGTGAAGGAGAGCCTGTAGAGGACTTTGCACTAATTGTAGAATGATGGCGGCTTACCAAAAGGAGTGTGGCGACACGATCATGGTGAGATGACTGGATGCTGTGGAAGAGCAAGTGCAGATGAAGGCTGAAGAAGTCTGAGTACACCAAAGGCTGCTGGACTGAAAAAGTGAGATCCAGGTGATTTCCTCCCCTTTTTTATAGGAAATATAGGTTTCCGCTCTCTAGACATCCTCCAGACATCCTAATATCCGAGATACGTCCGCCTATACGAATGTTTTTTCCATTTTAATGGCTTTATATGCGAGGCTGCATCCACTTACATCTTTTCTATGTCCGTGCTCGCTAAGCGCTGCGCGGATGTTCCGCGTTCGTTTCAATCTTCCTTCCGTGTCCATTTTCCGGCTGGAGCGGATTTGAGTTTGCGCGGATGCACCAGCGGATGCCTAACAGATATAGCGGACCGTGTAACGATGACAACACGTATAGGTGTCGTTCGTGTGCGGTGTTATGGCCATTGGGATCTCTTACGTCTAGTTTTGTGACAACAGGCTTCAATTTATGGGTGGATGAAATGTAGACGGATGCTTGGAGTGAGAGTATGAAACGTCATGCGTGTAGAACGTGATCCGCGTTAACCCAGTCGGGTGTTTTTTCCTTAATGTTTTAAATCTCTTTTCCGTATGTGCGCTGTGCATGGGTTATTTTTGAATTAGGCTGGTGCAGTGTGACATGGGCTTTACTATATGATCTATGGCACTACTGCTGCAGAAATGGTGGAGAATGTGTTCAGTTCTGCAAATATGGATATGTTCAGCTTTCATCTGCAATCATTCTTCAAGTTTGCATGTTGTTGCTCAGTCCTAGATGGCATGTATATAACAGTTATATTTGAGCACCTGTTCATGGTGCTTACATTTTTCATTTCCTCTTATTTATGACCGATAGCTAACATCAAGATATAAGTATCTTGGTATGGCCTGTGGAGTTAACGTACAATACTTACTATAATTACCTTTTCAACAACTAATCATTGTGAACTTAAACCTATTTTATTCTTCCTAGCACATTCAAGGTGGAAACTAAGCAACATATCTATTTCTTTAGATTACATGTCAAGAAAATGAGATGTTAGGTTACTGGAAAATTAGTTCATAGAAAAATGACTTCAGCATCAACACTGGGTTTCTTTTTGCTCTACTGAAGTGGTATTTTTTTCCCTAAGCCATAAAAATACTTTTTTTGTCCTATGAATATTGAAGAGCAGCAGTTCTTAAAGTGTTGTTTTCTTAAAGTCTTTCAAGGGATGCACAAAATCAAATAAATAAATACTTTTAAATTCTCCATATTAATTTCTATTATAGTAAATATCTCTAGATGTGCTTCCACTTAACCAAAGCTATTTGGGATTCTCAATCTTAAAAGAATTTAAAAAATATATCAGGTTCTGAGTGAAAAAAATATTTGAGAATAGAATCTGTTCAGATGGATAGGATAAATTCTCTGTTATAAATATAACATTTATTGTAGATTGGTGGATATACCAATGTGAATCCTGAATATATTAGTTTTATTTTAACCTTACTTTTTTTGGCTGTTCATTATATATCAACTTTGAGAAAATTAATGAAGATAATAATGAATAATGTAAAATAAAATAGGTGGTAAGCTGAAAATGGAAACTAAAAGGGTGTATGGAATTGAAAATATATGGATGAAATGTTTTTGATATTGTTAATGAATTGAAATATGAAGTGAGAACTTATTTAAAGATCAGTGGAATAGATAATGATTTGATGTGATATTAGATAAAAAAGTTGAAAATGAAATTACGACTATGTATAAATGTTGTAACCTGGAATCATGTTGCTCACTTGAAGAGATGTGTAAAAAATAAAAAATAAAAAAAACTTTTTATAAAAAAAAGATGAATAGGATAAATTCTCTCCTAGTCCTCGACATACAACCACAATATAGCCCAAAATTTCCACTGCTTAGCAAGACAGTTGTTAAGTGCATTTTGCCCCATTTTATGACAGTTCTTCCTGCAGTTATTAACTGAATCACCACAGTTGTTAAGTTGGTAACACAGTCATTAAGTGAATGCGGGTTCCCCATTGACTTTGCTTGTCAGAAAGTCACAAAAAGTGATCACATGTTCCCACTGACATTGCAACCATCATAAATAGGAGTCAGTTGCCTAGCATCTGAATTTTGATCACGTGATTATAGGAATGCTGCAATTATTGAAAGTGTGAAAAATGGCCATAAGTCACTTTTATCAGTGCCATCGTAACTTCAAATGATCAACTAAAGAAACTGTTCTAAGTCAAGGACTAGTGTATTATACCACATTTCAAATTAAATCTGTTTGCCAACAGTTAAGCATAATGTAGACTATTCCTTAATT
The DNA here is from genome assembly GCA_004320025.1 of Laticauda laticaudata. NCBI lineage: Eukaryota > Metazoa > Chordata > Lepidosauria > Squamata > Elapidae > Laticauda > Laticauda laticaudata. The sequence goes on along the minus strand of BHFT01052817.1, from coordinate 39,075 downwards.
TATTAAAGTTATGTATGGTGACAGAAAATTGTCATCTAAGTGATCCATCACTTAGACATTTTTAACGTCTCCATTTAATGGAAGGCTTCTATTATTAAAGCACATTTTGGAAATTTGAAATGACAAAAATGTGGTCCAGTTAATTCACTGCATTCTTTTATTTTATTTTTTTAATTATTTTAATTAATCTTTTATGCATTCATTTTTCCTTGTAAAGACAGAAAGAAACAGTTTGGTGTAATGGTTAATTTACCAGCCTACAAACTGGGAAGACTTGAGTATTCTCTAAGGAATAAAAACTTCTTGGGTGATTTTAAGGAAGTCCCTCTTTCTCTCTGTCGAACCCACCTCACAGGGTTCTTATGGGGAACACGGAAAGTAGGATAAAAATCTAAATAAATAAAAAGGGGATTTCAGAGAGCTGAAATCCTAAACAACTGAATGGCTGAAATTGCCTTTAATTCTTCTGAAAGTGGACAAATACAAATTTGCCTGCTACTTTGGAAATGGGAAATGGCTTCATATAAATTGGCAAATGACATCCTGTCCTTTCCTGCATCAATCTTGCCTTTCATAATTATTTCAATTTCTGTCCCTTTGAACTCCTCTCCCGTTTACTTCATCAGTCACCAAGGAAACAGAGATTGGGAAACCAAGCAGAAGATGTGCTTTTTGGAGCAAGCAAAGTTGGCTTGTACGAAAAGGACCTAATGGAAAATCAGGAGCATATTTTACCAGCCCTATGTTAAAAAGCAAATCATTTTGTCCCTGAGAGAGACAGGTTTAATTTGAGCTTACAGCATTCAGTTCAGAAAAGTAAACTTCCTAGACTTCTACTATACTGATCCTAAAACTAGAAGAAAAGAGTCTATATTATTTCTCAGACTTTTTATTTATGTATGCTCCCTTCTTTGCATTTAAGACTGTAATAGTAGACTTCATATTTATTCTGATTTCTCAACTCCTTGTTAGTGTGCTCTCACTTTGGGCATATATTTTCCTGAAGTTGGTTCCAGGAGATTAAACCATCTCTCCTGAAGATCCTTTTTTTCAACTCAGAGGGAAGATTAACTGTGACATTGCCAGGTTCATTGGCTAGTAAGGCAGCAACCGGAATAAGGTCCAGCCTGGATTCCATGGAAGAAAATCCTAAAGGGGAAAACAACTCAAGAATCTTGGGAAACTCTAAAAAGTATAATATAGAAGCCCAGATACCACTGCACAATACCACTGAGAAAGAAAAACAAGAAATCCAAACTGAAAGAAAAAAGGACAAGTACAAAAATGGAAAGAAGGAACAGTACAACGAAGAGGTTAAGCACTAAGGAACATTACAACGAAGGGACATACAATCTTATTCAACAGATAGCCCAGAATCTGCAAGCAAAGTCACGATAACGCAAATGGCTCAGAACATACAAAGGACTTGCAACAAAAGTCAGATAATAGAAAAAAAGTTTCTTCAACATATAAATATCACAGAAAAACATCAAGGAAATAGTCTGGTCCACTAAAGAGAGAGAAATTGGCAAGGAAGTACAGGCAATCAGAGATAAAGAGAACCGCTTAACTCATCTTTGCCTCTGTCTCTTCACGCAAGAATATTATGCTCAACCCACCACATAACTGTAAAACGACAGATAATGTTAAATTAAGCATAAAAACAGTAAGAGGAATCCGTCTTCTGATTCTTGATGAAAACAAATCACGCGGGCCTGAGTTTTATCCCAGAGGTTTTAAGGAGCTGGCCAAGGGTCATCTCAGAAGCCACTGCATACCTATCTTTTCAAAAAAAATCCTGGAGCACGCAAGGGAACACCAGAGGGACTGGAAAAGAGGCTGATGTGGTTTTCCCAATTTTCAAAAAAGGAAAAAAAACAGACCAGGAAACTACAGACCAATTCAGCTAACATCAATACGCTGGGTAAGATACTGGGATAAAGATAATAATACTGAGATCTTACCAGCATCTAGAAACATAGTAAAGTAATACTAGCAAGTCGCACGGTTTGTTAAAACAGATCATGCCAACCAATCTTATTTCATTCTTCAATCACAGTGACCTATAGCAGACCAGCAAATACTGTGGACCTATATATTTAGATTTCGCAAGGCATTTGATAAGTAGACGCAGACCTACTTCTTAAGTAAGCTGAAAAAAGTGGAATAGATAGCACCACCACGTAGAGTGATCGCTAACTGCCTGAGCAACCATACTCAAAATGAGTGTCCTTAATGGGTCTGAAGTCTAACATGGTAGGGAAGTAAGCAGTTGGGTGCAACACAAGTTCCGTTTAGCCCAGTACTCTCTCAATGCTCTTCATCGCACGACTTAGATGAGGGAATAGACAGGGAACTTACAAATTTGGCAGATGATACTGACTAGCTGGCAAGAAATATTACACCAAAGATAGGCTCCAAGATCCAGATGGATCTTGACAGAACTAGACACTGGCCATATCTACAAATGAAATTTCAATCAGCGAAAAGTAGTCCTACACTTACGGCAAGAACAAATCCAAAGTACAGATAACAACTGGGTGAACCAGGCTCAATAGGCCAGTAACTGTGAGAGGGACTCTTGGAAGTCCTTTAGTGGACACTCGCTAAATGAGCCACCAGTGTGCAGCAGCCGCCAAACAAAAGCTAATGCAAATCCTAAATTGTCTTAACCAGAGAGGATACAATCAAGACAAGGGAAGTACTAATACACTCTATAAGCTATAGTGAATACCACACCTAGGGTACTGCATCTAGTTTTTGGTTATTTATAAAAAGATGTGAGACTTCATAGAAAAGTACAGAGAAGAGCAACCAAGGATGATTAGGCGGACTGGAGCTAACATACAACGCATGGTTGCAGGATACTGGGCCTTGCTGTCTATGTAAAGAGAAAGGACCCCAGGGGAGACCATGATAGCTGGTCTTCCAATATTTTGAAGGGGCTGCGCCAGGGAGAAGACAGAATCAAGCTTTTTCTAAAGCGCCTGTGGGCCAGACAAGGATATATGGATGGAAACTGAACAAGGAGAGATTTTAACCTGGAAACAAGGAAAACTTTCTTGGACAGTCGGGAGTTAAAATCAATCATGGAACAGCGTTGCCACTCGGATGTTCGTGGAGCCCACCTTGAGACTTTCCAGAAGAGTATTGGACTGCATTGTTAGAAAAATGATGGTAGGGGTTCCCGTTTGGGCAGGGGTTGGACCTATGATGACTCTACAAGGTCCCATTCCAACTGTGTTTCTCTGTTCACAATCTGATTTCATATAGATTACTATTTGGGTTAAAATAAATTGACAGGTGTAAGAACACAAAATTAATCTGCGTACACATGTCCTACCAGTCAATGACTACTTCACTCAACGCACAAATACATAGGCACACACAGATACAAACGCAATGTCAACTCTTCCACTTGATTGCTAGAAAGTATGACTTCAGCAGCAGAGTGGTCATGCCCAGAATGCACTACCTGACTCTTGTTATTACTGCTCTAACCCACGTGGTCACTCAACCACGTGGGTCGTGGCCCACTGGTGACTATGAAATATTTTGTGGGCCACAGAGATCTCTACCCAATGGCACCTGCCCAAAGCAATTAATATAGGCTGCCGCAGACAAAAACCCCAAAACAACAAGCTGCTTAGCCACATTGCCTCGCGGGAAGAACCCTTCCCCACGCTACCTCACTCCTTACCCAGCAAACCCTGTCTGGCTAAGTTGCCATTTTTCTTTACCCCGATCCAATCATCTGTTCTGCTGCGCACGGAGAATTTAGATAGCTAGGAAGCAGGAATTGGTTGGATTTCTTTGCTGTTCTACTAAGGCACAGCCAAACTCCCTTAGGACTTGAAGGTTTTGCCTTGTAAAGCATTCAGTGCAGACGCATAGCAATCAGTTGTGGTTACCTGAGTTTGTATCTATTTGTGTGCTCTAGGTGTTGTTATGTTGAAGCGTGAAGTATTCATTGATCAGGCAGGACATGCAGGTAGTCATTGCAATGTATTATATTATATACATACTTGATCAGACCGAGACGGTGTTTCAGGCTTTCAAGTCCTAGAGTTTCAAGTTCTGGTTCACTAAGGTATTCCTGCAATGAGTAGAAGAGTGGGAACTCTTCTGGAAATTTTCTGGACTTTTCTTGTGTTAATATCAAGATACAAGATTATGGGTTCCAGATTGATGAGCTGTATTAAAGTATAGGTTGCTAGGCAAATGTTATTGTATAATTTTCTAGTTAGTCAGTGTGTTATTACCAGAAGAAGCAGCTTGTGTTGGATTAGGTTGAACAACTCTTAATGCCCGTTTTTTGGCACATGTAGTTATATGTGGGCTCTAGCACTTAGATAACTTAAGAGATGAGTAACTCCAAGGTCCTTGGCAAAGTTTGGATCCCTCAAGAAGGTCTTGATTAAATTTAGCTTGTATTTTTAATTTTCTGCTTTTTTGTTCATGACCAAATATGTATAGACAGAGCAGATTTTTCGTTGAGATTTGAAGTTGCCATTTGAATTGATCCATTCTGATACTATATAGTCAAAGGTCTTTTGGAGGGTTGTTCTGTGGTGTCGATAGCTTTAACATCATCAGCGAGAGAAACGTAGTTGCTCTTTGATATGATCACAGAGTCCAATTTTGTAGAACTATGAAGATAAGTAGGTCCTAGACACTACTGGCCTTGGGGAGACTGAGCACTGTTGACAGGTATAGAATTGTGATAGGAATGCTACCAGTTATTGTACCATATGTGTTGTCATGTTTTGAGCTAGAATGCTTCTATCCAGTTTTGTAGGGTGTCCAGAGATATGTGTTCTCTTTTGACCCGCTAGCAAGTCCTCCCCCGCTCTTGCACCAACTCCTATGGGGTTAGCCCCAAATCCAGTCGGCTCGGGGCTCTCCAGAGGCAAGCACAGATAGAAACTGCACACAATTGCAAATTTCAGTCTGTGGCAAAGAAGCTCAAACCCGATCCAACCTGAATATATTCTGAATTATTGTTAACTGTTTAATCCTAAAACTATTACAGAACGATACTAGAAATGTTTAAAAAGAGCAGCTTCAAAGAAATAAATGGTTCATGCTGCAAAAAAGAAAATCACAGCTTTAACAAGTTTACATTATTTTTTTTCTGCTCTATTTTTTAAAAAATAGATTGTATACACTTTGAAAAACAAAAAAAAATTAGAAGGATTATTAAGGGAACTGACAACAAAATCTGTGGAAAAAAAGTGTTTCATTTTAAAAAGCAGGTTTAAAAAGCATTTCTCCTGAGAACCATAGACCTTACACATGAGGTATATTCCTGCAGTGTATTCTACCCAATAACAATCTATATTATATATTCAGAGGACAAACTCTTGGCATATATCTCTTACACACAACCAATGTGGTTGCAATGGCCAGGATGTTATTCTAGGATCAAAGAAGCTCAAGTTTAGGTCCACCTAAAGCAAATCACCTTCCTGTGTAACTTTCTTTGAGCTGCTCGTTCTTTCAATTTCTTTCTACCTAAAAGGTTTGTTATGTAGGATGAAACCACTGTGCAAATAACTTTACAAAAATGATGTGACATAAACATTAATGAAGAACAAGAACAAAAAGATATTCAAACATTTAAAGAGTTCAGTAAAGGAGAATGTTTGTGGCCCAGGGTCCTGAGGGATTCTTGGTACTCTCTAAGCTTGGTTGTTTTCTTGCAGACATTTCATTACCTGAACTAGGCAACTTCATCAGTGCTAGTCAACTCATGATGTTACCTAGTTTGGGTAATAAAACATCTGCAAGAAAACAAGCAAGTTCCGAGAGCACTAAGATCCTTCATTTGAAGAGATACTTCACATGATATATGAATGGGCTGTCAAACTCCCAGTCCATGGGCCGGATGCATCATGCACTGGCCATGCCCATACCCGGTTTAGTAAAGGGGGAAAAAGTCCAATATGTCACATGATGCTGCCATGACGATGTGAGTTCGACACCTCTGGTTTAGGCAGATCTGGAACCCAGGTGTGTTCTGTGGTGTTTGCTATTTTCATGGGGATTTGTTAATTAAGCCTTAATTGCTCTCACAATTGAATTTTTTTCTTGTCTTGATTATCTATTGTTGGTGGAAAGGTGATATATAAAACCTTATTTCCACCATAATATTATTACTCTACAATAGAATCAAACTGAACTGCATGAGAAATACAATACCTAGATGCTGGGGAAAGAAGGGAAAGGGCAAATTATAACAAGTGGCCAAACAAGTATCATAGCAAGTGAACTCTAGCTTTGCCCATAAAATGTGATGTCATGACACAAGTACAAAAGGACAGCAACTGCATCGTACTGTGAAACCATACATTTTGGAGTCTTTGTGGTTAAAAATAAATGTCTATATAAAATACATTTATTCTTTCAAATATAGCAATGTGGGATATATTCAACATTTCTATATCCTAGTACATAATTTATGTTTATTTATTTATTAAATGTATAAGCTGCCCATCTCATCAATAAGGCAACTCACCAAGAAGATGACATAGAAAAAAAAAAGTTTTTCTATGGCTTTCCATAATTCACATGAAATAGATAGAAACTTTCTGTCACCAGAAAACTGAATAACAAGTACTTTTAAAAGCTGTTTTGTTACAGAATGGCTTCATATATCAATTTTTATTCCCCCCCCAAGTTTTTCAGAAAACCAATATTAACATATCTATTACTAGGATTAAAACCTCAGTGAGACTGGACAGTAGATAAAAATCTGTATTACTGATTTAGTCAAAGTGCCAAGCCACCTTTTTATTGAATATTTCACCTCTCTGAGAAAAAAAAAAATGTGTAACATGCAAACACTAATTAAATTTGTCCTTTTTGAGCTATTGTAGTAGTCGACCCCCCGGAGAATTTTATTATTCTAACAATTCCCTATGACAAGGTAAGCAAGTATGAATAGAAAGCCACATGTTATTACAAGTCCCATTAAATGTTCTAAAGGATGACAATTATCCAAGAACAATAGCCGCCTATTTTCCATATGGCAACACATATCCCAAGGGAGGGGAGGAAATCAAGAATTTTCCTGCATACTTCTTATCAACTCTGTAATTAGCAGTGACACAACTTGCTAAAGTTGAGAAACTTGCTAAAATTTTGTTATTAAAGAAAGCATCTTGCTTCTAATAATACGAAATGTGATATCAGTAGGAAAAGAAAGATTTGCATTTGCTTCCCTAAGGAAATGGCTTACCCCTTCTAAAGATAATTTTATTCAACTGAGATTCAGTTCTTAAACTCAATTAAATCCACAAGAAACACCCAAAACATTCTGTCCCATAAAATATTGCTCTTTTTTACAAAAACTTATCACTTCCCACAAAATTCTTCAAATATTTGGAGATGATATCTTCAAATCTGTGTCTAAAGTTTAATTAAAGAAAAATTTAGTGGCAAATAGTGATGAACCACACATTTTGATCATCAACTTCATATCTTGGTTATAAATTGCTATCAGAAGCTCCTTTTTGGCAATTATGGGAATTGATTTTACTCAGTACTTTTAGTTAGACTGTGTCATGCCCTTGCTGGAGTCTGATTCTGAGGGGGAGATTGAGTAGCTGATAGGGAGTGGGAATGTGGATCCAGTGGCTGTGGAAGAAACGGGAGAAGGGCACAGTCCAGCTGGACATTCAGAGGAAGACCCAGGGCCATCTCCAATTCATCCTAGGGCACGTGGGGAGGAACGGAGAAGGGAGCGACATGGTTTATGGGAGAGGAAGGGGCCCTGATGCCCTTCATGGGTTGCAGCTGGGAAGACTGTTTAAAAGGGCAAACTGCGCATGGCAAAGTTGTTGGAAGCAAAGCGTGCATTATCTTTGTCAAGGCTTATTTGGGTTTTGGCATCCTCCCACTCTGGGTACTGTGTTATCTTTTGGAAGTCTGCAATTTATCATCCTGGTCTGTTGTGTTAATTACTTCAGGATGGTTTCTGTTAGTTCTTTTATTTTTAATAATCTTTACTTATAATTTGCAACTGGGGCAGTTTGCGGCAGTTTTGATCATGGTCACATGATCAAAATTTGGGTGCTTGGCAATTGGCATATATTGATGATGGTTGCAGCTTCCTGGCAGTCACATGACCTCTATTTGCAACTTTCCCAGCTGGCCTCAAACCAACAAAGTTATCAGGGGACCCCGGATTTGGTTAACAAACAGGTGAATCATTCAACAACTGTAGCAAAAAGGTACATAACTCACTTAGCAACAGAAATTCCAGTCCCAATTGTGGTTGCAAGTTGAGGACCATCTATACTGCAAAAAGAAAAAGAAAAAGTCCCAGTCTAATACTCCTCCTTAAAGGAAAAAAGTTCAGTTGGAATCCTGCTTAACTCTAACAGCAATAAAGGGATGTTTTATCATGCCTTACCATCCATAAATTCTGCTGTTCTCATCATCATCATTTTTATTTCCTGCTGTAGTATTGATATATGGTAAGCATCTCCAAATTTGTCCTGAAACTTGACTTTTCGCAACACACAGTAATATATGTGTTACACTATTAAATCTTTGAACAGGCTGTGAGGATGCTTCATTCTGCAGTATCTCCCAAATTCCCCTTGTTTGTTTTGTTTGTATTATATAGAGGTTTTGTATAGTTTTATCCTTTTAACATTGTAAGCCACCCAGAGATATCCTGTGGTAAAATGGGCAGCCAATAAATTTAATAAATAAACAAACAAACAAATCTTAATCCTGCAAATTTTCATTCTTATTTAATTCTGCATAAATCTAAAACAATAGTTCAGAAGAAGACAGCATACTTAGAAATCATAGCAAGAATTATCTTAGAACACCATTTATTCTTTTAAGATGATATGTTTCTTTTACAGTTTTTGAAAGTTTTTAATACTACAAATATTTAATTTAAAAAAGAACAGTACTCCCCACTTAATGGAGACAAGATATTTTTTAATTTACCCATAAATATGCTGCCTTCATTAACTAACTAATATAACCAGTTAATCATTTAAATGTGTCAGGCCTGCTGTTAAGTAATGTAATTTTTTTCTTGTACTTTTTAAACATGTTCCCCTTTTAAAAAGAATCCAATTAGGGAAAACTTATAATTGTCCTTTCCAAGTAATATTTATTTTTTATTACAAATATTTTTAGCAGATGAATAATAAATTATTCTCCCATCATAGATACCGCAAATGTATTTAGCACAATAACCATGTTTTCAAGATTCTAATTTAAATAAATAAAAAATCTCATAGATAAAATCAAAATTAAAACCCACATAGAATTTACAGGCAGACTTTATTTAGTGACCATTTAATTACGATAGTGATGAAAAAATAACTTTATGATCAATCTTTGCATTTATGAGCTTTGCAAGTCCATAAAGCAAAGGAAAGCAGAAGTAAGACCATAAGCACAGTGACAGCTTGCCACTCATTAAATCACAGCTCAATCCTGGATTGTTTTCTGTCAGGGGGAAAAAAATGAGTATTTCCTTAAATGAGGAGAATGCATGCATGAGAAGCATGCAGCCAATTATTTCAGGCTTTGGCCTGTTGTTGGTTGCAGTCTTTTTAAATAAAAGCCATTCCTGCCTAGATTAAAAAAAAACTGGCCGAAGATAGATTGGTACAACTTCTTCCTCCCCTGAATGATTCTTGCTGCATTTTGGGAGAGACAGGATTTTGTGCTGGGTATGTCAGTCTTACCAGGTAGACCAAACAGGAAACATGACCAGATAAACAAATTCTACTTTATTGTAAAGCTCTTACCAGAATCTTACAAGGTCCCTTCCAACTCAGTTATTCCGTTATACAATGGATTTGTTATTTTCAGACAAATCCACTGTATAACAGAATAACTTAGTTGGAAGGGACTTTGGAGGTTTTCTAGTCCACCCCCATGCTCAAGCAGGAGACTGTACACCATTTTAAGCAAATGATTGTCCAGTCTCTTTTTGAAAGCCTCCAATGATGGAATGCCTACAACTCTGAAGGTAAGCCATTCTACTGGTTAATTGTTCTCACTGTTAGGATGTTTCTCCTTAGTTCTGGGTTGCTTCTTGCCTTGATTAGTTTCCATCCATTGTCTCTTGTCTTGACTTTTCAAGACTTCTTCATAGTCTCAGAACTTAGGGAGGGCTTCTTGCTCCACCCACAGTGCAGAAGTGGGTTATGATATCTCTTATCTGACACTTACAAGGCAGTCTCTCCTTATTCCATCTCCCTAGCTCTTTCCTATATACCATTACAGGTTATTGCTAAATTGGGGCAGCAAACCTATCCCTCTTATAGGAATACTGCTTGGTGAAATCTAAGTATTTTATTCATTACTAAATTAACTAACTTTTAACTTTTAAAACTTTTATTCATTAACTAAATTATTTTTTTTTTATGAATTCAGGTCAATTTGACTGATGTTAGGACCAGTCCTCTTTTTTTAGTCTTCTCAAGATTCTCAGAATGCATCCAGTTATCATTCCAGGGTGACATTCATTGTGGCTGTAAAACAAACTTTTTGGAGGAAAAAAAACCACCCTTTTATTACACGTTTTCTCCTATTTGTATCCTCCGTGAATGGGCTAGCATGAATATTCGTATGACACTGAACTGTTCTTTTGTTAATACTGACAAATTGTTTCACTGCATTCTATTACTTTTGTATATTGTTCTCCATTAGAGGAAGAGCAATATAAAATGCAATGCAAACAGTTTATTTGAAATCAAAGATTAAAAAACAGGAACATGGAACGTTATGTCAAACCAGGATTCAGCTAATTCAGTGGTTCTCAAACTTTTTCGGTCCACTGCCCCCTTGGTGCTACAAACTCATCCTTGGTGTCCCCCACCCAGGAGTGGGATTCAAATTTCTATGGGTGTGGCCTAATTTGAGGGTGTGATTTGCTGGTCACATGACTGGGTGGGTATGGCTTGTTGGTCATGTGACTGGGTAGGCATGGCCAGGTGACTGGCAAACCAAATACAAGTGGTCCTCACTTAATGACCAGTTGTTTAGCAAGTGTTCTAATTTATGACTGGCCTCCCCAAAGCTACTTGACCAGTTTTTGGAGTTTTGACAGCTTTAGATCAGGGGTCTCAATCCCACCCCTGCCTGTGTGTGTGAGAGTGAGGGAGAGAGAGAAGTTGGATCAGATCTCTCTCTCTCTCTCTCTCTCCCACCAACACCAGAAAGCCACTGTCAGTCAAAATTCATATTAGTGGTCTCTGGGATTTAAAATTATGAGTTTGGTGGTCCCTGAGGTCCAAAAGTTTGGTGACCCCTGATCCAAAGGGATGAGCCTGAAACAGGGAAAGAGAGAGAGAAAAGAGAGAGAGAGAAAGAGAGGGATAAAATAAAAAGAAAAGGGAAAGAAAGAAAACGGGACAAAGAAAGAGGGGGGAATGGAAGGAAGGGAGAGAAAGAAAAAGAAATAAAGAAGGAGGGAGGGAGGAGAAAGATAATGAGATATCTATTCTAGTCCAATCACCTGATTCAGCAGGGTTAGAAGTGTGTGTGTGTGTGTGTGTGTGTGTGTTCTCCTTGTAATTTACCAGTACATTTCAGTTTTTCCTTCTTCAGAATTGGCACTGTAATACAATGGGGAAAAGTAATTTTTAGGGCGGAGATATAGTCCAATGGATCCTGTTCAAAGCCTCAACAAAATGTGACAGCTTCCTGATAGTCCTGAATATGTTTCATTCACAAAACCTTTAATAGAAGCTGCTCCATTCGGAAATAAGTTGCACGAGACCAGGTTCCAACAACAACTCTTTTATTTAAACAAGTAAGGCAATGGTAACGGAACAAAAGCCCAAGCTGCAGCAGCCCTTCTTATAGCGGCTTGCTCGCGGCTTGTGGCCAATGACAGTTCTTTGAGTGTTCCCGCCATCAGGCGGGCCAATCGGATTGGTTCCCTAAATAGCCAATCCGAGAATGGCCTTCTCAGCCAATCAGATTAAGGCACTTGGAACCTACCAAGTTCCATACACAACATCCCTCCCCCCTTGGTTTCATCCAATGTGTGTCACGTAGTCATGCAGGTAGGTGGGGCTTTTTCGAGTCCTGGTTGACCTGTGCAGCTCAGTCTCGGCATGGTCTTCAAGCGGTTTGGACGGGATCACTTTCTTTCTGCACCTTCTCCATNTGATCGGCTGGGTCTTCTTTTGTTGCCCTGCACAGGAGAATGGAGCTGGAAAGCAGGTTAGTGGGGTGGGAGGGAATAGGATTTTGCAGTAACCTTCCCCTGTAGTGGGGTGGGAATGGAGATTTTACAGTATCCTTTCCCTGGCACACCCACCATGTCTTGTCCACCAAGCAACACCCACAGAACCAGTAGTAAAAATTTTTGAATCCCACCATGGGCTGGAGGCATCATAAACTCACCTTGAAGAAGATGCTTTGTTGGAGACTGTGAACATCTACATTGGAGAGTCAGCAACAATAAGATTTAGGATTTTTCAAAGCATTTACCCCAGGCTAATAATATAATATAGAAAATTTATCAGTTGTAGAGGTATTTATTGGTATGGCCCAATTCTTTGAATGTGATATGTGCCCCAGTTGAGCTGATGTGACTGGAAGCTGGAAATGTATAATTATGTTCTGAAACTTCTGGGAGGGCCATTTTTTGCTTTTCCAGGGCTCTGGAGGCTTCCCTCAAACCTCTGGGAGGGTGAAAATGGCCTCCCTGGACTCCAGAGGCCCTCTGGAAGCTGGAAACAGGGCCATTTCTGGACTTCCAAAAACCAATTTTTTCCCCTCTCAGAGCCTCTGCACTTACCTGCATCCAAAATGGACCATATGGAGACTCCTTGGAGGGGAGGGGAAGGGTGGACAGGGCCATCCGGTTGGTTCAACAACCAGCTTGGTGAAACATACGTAAATTTAACATCCAGTTTGCCCAAACTGGTCTGAACCTGCTGAATACCACAGCTCTGTGTGTGTGTGTGTGTGTGTGTGTGTGCATTTGTATACATATACATACACACACACACACATATACATACACACATACATACACACACACATATATATGTTTTATTGATACATTTTTCTTTGATAAACATAAAAAACCCATCTGAACAGTGTGTTGTACAATTAGTTATGAATAATAAAAAGAGGATACACATAATAATCATAATATATATATCATTAATAATACACATATACTACTAATAAGATTAGCTTATCCATACTGGAAAACTTTCATTATATAATAAATCATTTTCTTAATCTTTTTAGTTTCTAACCTCTGTTTCTGTTAGCCATTGGTAAAACAAGTCCCATGTTAAAAAGTCTTCTGCTTCTTCCTTCTCCTTTATTTTAATGTTAATCTGTCCATCTTTGCACCTTCTAATTTTTTTAAAATAACACTTTCATCTGAAGGGATCTCTTCATTTTTCCACTGTTTTGCAAACACAGTTCTAGCTGCTATCAACACATGTAAGATGAGATATGTATTCCCTTTATTATACTGTTCTGGTAAAATACTCAACAAAAATATTTCTGGTTTAAAATCAATATGTTGCTTTATCATTTTTTCTAACTATGTATGTATTTTAGTCCAATATTTTTCAATCCTGATTGTCACTTGACCTGCATTATATCATGGCAGCAGGGCATGTGTTTGTAAGTAGCTTATGGCCAAGAGCAAGCCTGTATCATCTCATGGGAGAAATTGTCCCAGAAACACCAATACTTGGGAAGATACTGGAAAAGATAATCAAAAAACAGATCTGCAAACATCTAGAAACAAATAACATTATAACTAAAAGCCAGCACAGGTTTATTAAAAACAGATCATGCCAACCTAATAGCAGTATTACACTATTTGAGGAGCTGCCACAAAAAAGAGGGAGTTAATTTGTTTTCCACAGCACCAGAAGGCAAGACAAGAAGCAATGGATGGGAACTAACCAAGGAGAGGAGCAACTCAGAACTAGGGAGAAATTTCCTGACAGTTAGAACAATTAATCAGTGGAACAACTTGCCTCCAGAAATTGTGGTGCTCCATCATGGGAGGCTTTTAAGAAGAGACTGGACAGTCACTTGTCTGAAATGGCATAGGGTCTCCTCAGTGGTGGGATTCAAAAAGATTTACTACCGGTTCTGTGGCGTGGCTTGGTGAGCGTGGCAGGGAAAATCTCCAGTCAGAGGTGGGATTTGCTGGTTCTCCAGACTACTCAAAACTTCCGCTACTGGTTCTCCAGAACTGGTCAGAACCTGCTGAATACCACCTCTGGGTCTCCTGCTTGAGCAGGGGGCTGGACTGGAAGACCTCCAAGATTCCCTCCAGCTCTGTTCTGATTGAGTGTTTTAGAAGTACCAGTTGTCCATTTGAGGTGGTGAAAGTGCAGCTTCTCTCAGCTGCTAGCCAACTTTTTCTAGTCTACAAAGCTGGATCTGATAAGCATTTAGATGACATTGGTGGACTGGATCAATCAACTGAAAAATCTCCCAGAGGAAGACAATTGCAAGCCATTTATGTACTACTGTTTTAGAAAATATGCCTAGACTTTGTGAAGTCAACCAAACCTTTCTTGATCTGAAAGCCTTTTATCTTGAATTTTAGCTTAACCTTCCCAGATATGAAGACACATGAAATATAGAAAGCCAAATCTTGTTTTGTGATCCAGGATATGTACACATTGGATAAGCTTATTGGTCAATATTTTCAAACTTCCCTGTGAGGAAGAACTGAGGACTTCTTGGCCCTTAAAAGTGGAGCTCCCTTCTGAATTATTATTTCCTCCCAATGGTGTTTGCAGATTGTGGTCAAAGATGGTTAAACGACTATCTTGCTCACTAATATTAATGATATTAAAATCACCACAATGACACAAATTAAAAGCAGCTATGACTTACTGTGGGACAAAAAAAAAACCATGCAATTGCAAAATTCAGTGTTAACATGAGCAGAATCCAAAAACCAACTTCAGACCTCTGTCTGTGAAGTTTCAGCTATATGGAAGGACCAGATCTTATTTGTCCCTGATTGTCACTGCCCAACCTGCCTCATCCCTGCCTATTTTCAACTTCTTATAGAGATAAATCTGCTGCCCTTGGCCTCATTTTGATTAATTTTGTAGAATTTCACCCAATCAGGACAATTTTGAGGCAACCACAATATATATCTTTTTTTTCTGAGACGGTCTCATTTTCTTCTTCTTGATGATTTGTTCGGTGTCCAAGAACACCGAACAAAAGTGTCCCTGTTTCTGGGGTTTCCAGAGAAGGCTCTTATTTTATTTATTCATATCAATGTATATTAACATTTTATATCAAATTCTGCTCCCAACCAACAGTTAAACGAACAGTAATAATGTGATACATATATCCATTAAAACCCATAAATCTGGCACAAAGTTAAACTATATTTATTATGCAATCATCTCTTCTTTCATAGAATCATATGAAGAGTTCAGACACTGTTATTTTCTAGTTATTCTCTTCTCAGATTTTCACTCTACTTGATCCACTTTCCTCTGTGGAGGAAAACTCCAAAATGAAGCTGGATGTCTTCCCACCTATCATCATCAGGGCTATTTGCAAGAACCAAACTAAAGCATGTTCAATCAGGGCAGTGGTGGTGTTGAATGCCATTGATCCCCTGGCAAAAACACAGGATAGAAATATTCAAAGCCTGGGAGGTCCTGGCCAGGTCTTCAATCTTAAGAAAATTCCAGATATGACTGGGTCTGATTCTATTGCAGAAGAACTTCAAGTTTTGTGAAGGGTGGCATCAGGGGTGGGATTCTACTGGTTCAGACCAGTTCTATAGAACTGGTTGTTATGATTCGGCGCAGTTCGGAGAATCGGCAAATTGTGCCCCCGGATGGCTGAGCCCCACCCCTCTCTGCCCACCCCTCCCCTCCCCACCAAGTCAGTCCTTATTGCGCACATGCTTGACCTCACTGATTGCATTCTCCCCCACCCAGTCACTTCTTAATGTATTTTTTTTCCTCCCAACAATCAGCTGTTCCAAAGATCAGCTGTACCAGGATCCCCCTCGCTGTCCAACTGCTTCACCCAGGAGGTTTCCCTGAGGCCGAGGAGGCAAAAAGGGATGTGTGGGGTGGTGCTGTGTGGCCTCCCTACACTCCATTTTTTGCCTTCCTGGGCCTCAAGGAAGCTTTCTGGGAGCAAAAACACTCCCCCAGGAGACTTCCCTGAGGCTCAGGAGATCCAAAAATGGAGCCGCGGGGCGGGAATGCTGCAAAAAAAGAGAAGAAGCCATGCCCACCTAGCCACGCCCACAGAACCAGTTGTTAAAAATGTTGAATTGCACCATGGTGGCATGGTGAGCACTGTTATAGGGACTTCTGATGAGCATGCATGCTGATTAGAACAACCAATAGAGGGCAGCAAAGAGACAAAGAACTCTTTCTTCACTCCCATCTAGTGGTTGTTCAGATGTTTGCAGTCTAGATCTGATGTCTCTACAGTAGTGGAGAATATATGCTCTCGCAGATGCTCATGTACCTCTAATAGAAGTGGAAGGCTAATAGAAGTGGAAGGGACATGATGGCTCAGTGGCTAAGATGCTGAGCTTGTCAATCAGAAAGGTTGGCAGTTCGGCGGTTCAAATTCCTAGCACCGCATAGCAGGGTGAACTCCCGTTACTTGTCCCAGCTTCTGCCAACCTAGCAGTTCGAAAGCACATAAAAAAAATGCAAGTAGAAAAATAGGGACCCCTTTGGTGAGAAGATAACAGCGTTCTGTGCACCTTTGGCATTTAGTCATGCTGGCCACGTGACCACGGAGACGTCTTTGGACAACGTTGGCTCTTTGGCTTTGAAACGGAGATGAGCACCACCACCTAGAGCTGGAAGCGACTAGCACGGATGTGCGAGGGGAACCTTTACCTTTAATAGAGGGGCAACTCTGATAGATCTTCCGGCTCTTCCTCCTCTGCTTCTACCTTGCTATCTACAATATATCCTGTTGGTAGTATGCCCTGTCTTAGAATTTTATAGTCTAATCAGCAATGTAATACAAATTATAAAAATCAACTTTATGCAAAAAAGCCTAGCAAGATATTATGGCGTGTGCCCAAAAAGACTGTAACAAATGTCATCAGAGTTTCTTCAGAGAGCTGTAATGGTCAAGTGGGCAAGCATGGGATTTGATGAATGAGGTGTTTTGATTCCCTGTCCTCACCCATTACTCCTTTTTTCTGAGGACCCTTGGGTGAGGTCTCATAAAACCCTCTCAGGAGTCCATGAAATCAAAATTATTTGCCAGATATTGAAGATATTTGCAAAAATGTAAAACAATGTCACCTTTCTCGTTGTTATTTTTTCTTATTAAAAATACAGAGCTTTTCATGAACAATATTTTGTGTTAATATTTAATGGGTTCAGTGCTATTATTTTGGGGGACATCCATGATTTTTAAAAGTGGGAAGGGTTCCTGAGATTAAAAAGCTTAAGAAGCTCTGCACTTGAGAATAAGGAATTGCAGAGGTCACGTAATCTCTTTTTGCAAGCTTTTGACAAGCAAAGTCAATGGGGAAGCCAAATTCACTTAACAACCATGTCGCTAACAATTGCAGTGATTCACTCAACAACTGTGGCAGGAAAGGTCATAAAATGGGGCAAAATTCATTGAACAACTGTTTCAGTTAGCAAGATAAATTTGGGGCTCCATTGTGGTCGTAAGCCGAGGACTGCTTGTATTCCTAAAATGTCAGCTTTGACTGGAGTTGTCCTCCACCTAAAAAGGACTGTATCTGATCCTCCCTCCTGTTTAAAGGGAGCCCCCTCTCCTCCTTGACCTAATGGGGTTACTTAAAGGAAGGTTTGCCTGAATGGTGGGCCAGGTGCTGCAAACAGCTGGTGGCTTGCCCTGCTGATACCTGCAGCAGGCAGATTCTGGGTGGCAACGGCACCTGGCATGTTGTCTGTTTGGATGAACCATCATCTGTAGGTGGGACTGATGAGTGTCACTGTGATTGCGAGGATGACTGAGCCCTTCAGGCTGATTACTAAGGAATCTCCCTGCAGTTCAGGGATTCCCAGAAATAAGTGCTCTCTCAGCATCCCTGAATGGCGTTTCTGCAGCAAACAGAGAAGGTGTTTTGCAAGTGGTTTGAGAGCTCAGGCAGGTGGGTTACCTGGGTTAAGGCATCTTAGCGGGTATTCTAAAGTGAGGGACGCGGTGGCAAAGATGCTGAGCTTGCCGATCAGAAAGGCCAGCAGTTCGGCAGTTCAAATCCCTAGCGCCGCTTCATGGAGTGAGCTCCCATTGCTTGTCCCAGCTTCTGCCAACCTAGCAGTTCAAAAGCACATAAAAAATGTAAGTAGAAAAATAGGGACCACTTGGGTGGGAAGTTAAAGGCATTCCATGCACCTTCAGCGTTTCGTCCTGCCGGCCACATGACCACGGAGACATCTTCGGACAGTGCTGGCTCTTCGGCTTTGTAATGGAGGTGAGCACCACCCCAGAGAACCGGAAACAACTAGCATGTATGTGTGAGGGGAACTTTTGCCTTTACCTTTATTCTAAAGTGAGGGAATAGATATATTGTAGTGCTATTTAAAGGATGCAAAATATTTCTAAATTGCCACCCATTCCATACATTAGTACTTATAAGTGCTTGGGCCTCTGATGCTCCTTTTTTGTCTTTTGTGTAATTTTCTTCTTGATACAATACATGAAGGACAAAGGAAAAATAGGTTCCGTAAGGAACCTTATTCCAGTTTTGTTTTTGGAAAATTGCAGTATATTGTAACTGTGTCATAGTGCTTTTATAAAATAAAATTATTTGAAATAATTGAAATGAAACAAAAAGATGTTTCAATGGAGATTAATGAAAGAGGCTAGAATTAATGTGTTTGTTTCTCTCCATACTGAAAATTTGGAATGGAAAAGGTAATAATAGAATTAAGTATGCATATATGAATGTATAATTGCTGTCATATTTATATGTAAAGGTGGTGACCCGGAAATATGTTGTCCACTAAAAAGAGATTTTTGTTTTTAATGTGAAAAACTGAGTAAAATTTGTTAAAAAATAAAATAAAGTAAAATAAAAGTTGCATCAGAGGTGACTTGCACTGTAGCTGCCCAATGTTCAGAATAATAAAGATTACACTTTCTGTTCTGCATGCTAAGGATAGTCCTTGTTTAACGACTGCCTTGTTTAGTGGACAGTTATGACCTTGATAAAAAAGTAACTGTATTTTTGGACAGTTCTCACATTTATGTCTTTCACAGATCTGTAAAGCAAAGGAAAACTGAAATAAGCTGATAAATACTGCCATGGTATCACCTTGTGACTGTTTCATTTAACAACCAAATTGCCACTGCCAATTGTGATAACAAGAACCAATTGTACATTTTCTGAAATGCACAGACCATTTCTAGAACCCCTAGATCAGAGTTCCCCAACCTTTCCAATTTTGCAGACCAATGGTGGGCAGCCACAAGCACATGCGCAGCTCCATTTGCCAGTCAGGATGCGTGCATGCATTCGCCCACCACTTCCCTGGCCCGTTTCCAAAAAGCTCAAGGCCCAGTAGGAGGGTTAGGGACCATTGCCTTAGATGACCCATTCCAAGGGGAAAATGGAGCACATAAGAAGAAAACAAGATATTCCGGAGGGAGACCACTTTATTTTGCAAATTACTTTGGAAAAAGTTCAGAGAAGAGCAATTAAGATGATCAAAGGCCTGGAGATGAAAACGTATGAACAGCTGCAGAATTTGGATTTGACTAGTCTAGAGAAAAGAAGGACCAGGGGTGACATGATAGCAGTCTTCCAGTATTTGAGGAGCTGCCGCAAAGAAGAGGGAGTCAACCTCTTCTCCAAACCTAACCCTAACCCTAACCCCAGAAGGCAATGGATGGAAACTAATCAAGGAGAGAAGCAACCTAGAATTAAGGAGAAACTTCCTAATAGTGGGGACAACTAACCAGAGCTTGCCTCCAGAAATCATGGACACTCCATCACTGAAGGTTTTTAAGAAGAGTCTAGGCCAGGGGTGTCAAACTCACATAATATACTGGGAACCTTTTTCCCCTTCACTAAACCGGGCATTGGCGTGGCCAGTGCATGACACATCCAGCCCGCCGGCCAGGAGTTTGACAGCCCTGGTCTAGACAGTCACATATCTGAAATAGTATAGGTTGCTCTGCTTCAGCAGGGGGCTGGATTTGAAGACCTCCAAGGTACCTTCCAACTTCTATTCTATTCTATTCCTTCTAACCTTAGCCTATTCTCTTTCGTCCACGGCTCTTTCTCTGGTGTATTATACCTGCCTGTCAGTCTGCCTGCCTGTCGTCTCTTGCATAGACTCTCAAAAGTCCTATATAAGAGATTTCCACCAGTGCTAGCATGAAAGAATGCGTTATCATAAATTAGGTGTAAGCGTCTGCATTTGGTTTCAACATCCTTAAGAGAATGGAATGGAACAATGACTGGATAAATAAGAGCGCCAGCTTTGTTTGCCTCAACCCTGAGTTGAGCAAATGCTGGTGTCTGCGAACGCTGAAGCTTTTCAACCAAGAAAAGAAAGAAACAAGAAAAACCAGAGCCTCTCTCCTAAATGCTTTCAACCCATTTGTGCAATGATGTAATGTGCCCTCAAGGAGTTTCTAATTAATACAAACATTTACCATTCATGATCGAGAATCATAGTATTGACTGGCAAAGGCCAACACTCTCACCTTGTTGATGGTGCACCTGAGGTGTTTGTGACTCACCTGCAGAGTTTCATCATTCATTTGCAAGAGGAAGAATGAAGCAATGGAGTTAAGACCCCATCAGCAATGTAAACTTTGTCACATCATTGCAAGAATCTGCCAGATCATACATTTCTTTAAAAAAAACCTCACCTGGACAAATTCTGGATAAAAACAGGAAGAGACTTGTTTTCTTAGACTCTGTGCCTGGCTAGTAACAGCCCTTATTTGATGCCTTAATCTCAAATATTTAAATCAGGGCTGTCCAACCTTGGTAACTTTAAGACTTGTGGACTTAAATCTCCCAGAATTCCCCAGTGAAACTATGCTGCTGCAGTATTCTGGGAGTTGAAGTCCACAAGTCCTAAAGTTGCCAAGGTTGGACAGCCCTGATTTAACTGCTACTTTTCAGATACTACTAACATGGTAATAGAATAGAATAGAATTCTTTATTGGCCAAGTGAGATTGGAGACACAAAGAATTTGTCTTGGTGTAAATACTCTCAGTATACATAAAAGATACATTCGTTAAGAATCAAGAATCATAATGTACAACACTTAATGATAGTCATAGGATACAATAAGCAATCAAATCATACTAGGAAACAGTCAATATAAATCGTAACGATACAAGCGACAAAGTTACAGTCCTACAGTCCCAAGTGGGAGAGAATGGATGATAAGGAGTGATGAGATTAATAGTAGTAGTAGCGCAGACTTTTTAAATAGTTGGACAGTGTTGAGGGAATAATTTGTTTAGCAGAGTGATGCATTGGGGAAAAACCTGTCCTTGTGTCTAGTTGTTCCGGTGAGCAAGTGCTCTATGGCGTCATTTTGAGGGAAGGACTTGAAATGGTCTGTAGATATTTCTTTTTGACTCGTGCAGGATACAGGTCCTCGATGGAAAGCAGGTCGATAGTCATTGTTTTTTCTGCAATCCTAATTACTCTCTGAAGTCTGTGTCTGTCCTGTTGGGTTGCAGAAGCAAGCCAGACAATTATAGCGGTGCAGATGACAGACTCCATAATTCCTCTGTAGAACTGTATCAGCAGAGTATCAGTATCAGTAACGCAGAGTTTATAGCAATATGAAAATCTGAGTTTAAAACATAAGTTCCAGGATTAGAGATTCACCAAAGGCTTAATGGAAGGAATTTGATTGTTGGAGAAGGAGTCTGGATTTCATAGAATTCTGCTTTAACCATTCATGATCAAATGCTTTTCCTTTAGCAATTCCCAACTAAAAATGAACAATTAAAAAAAAATCTGGGTGATTATATATAAAACACTTCTCTTTTTATCATACATGCTTAACTCAAGGAACAAACACTCTAGGAGTGTTTTACCCAGCAAGATTTGTTTGTTTGTTTATGTCAATTGCTTACAAGATAATAGGTATGAGTAAAAACATAATCATGAATACATGGATACATATAAGAAAAATAAAAAATAAAAGAAACAATAGGACAGGGACAGTAGGCACGTTGGTGTGCTTATACACGCCCCCTACAGACCTCTTAGGAAAGGGAACGGGGTAGGTCAATAGTAAGACAGTCTAAGGTTAAAGTTTTTGGGGTTTGGGAAGAAACTCAGAGTCAGGTAGAGTATTCCAGCACTGACCACTCTGTGGCTGAAGTCGTATTTCCTGCAATCAAGTTTGGTGTGATTAACCTTGAGTTTGTATCTATTGTTCGCCTCTGTATTGTTATGATTGAAGCTGAAATATTCATTGACAGGGAGGACACTGCAATGTATGATTTTATATACCACACTTAGATCAGACTGAAGACGGTGTAATTCAAGTTTTCTAGGTCTAGAATTTCGAGTCTGGTGCATGACGTATTCTGCAACGAGTAGAGTGAACTCTTCTGTGAAATATTTCTGGACTTTCTCAACTGTGTTAATATCAGAGACATGTTTATATGCTCCAGTTAGTAGTGTAATATTACCAGAGAAAAAGCTATGCAGGATTAGGTTAACAACTCTTAATGCCTTTTTAGCTATGGAGTTACAGTGGGCTCCAGCACTTAGATCATTAGAGATGAGAATCCAAGGTCTTTGACAGAGTTTGGATTATCAACAAGGTCTTGACTATTCAGCTTGTATTTTATTTTCTGAATTTTTTGCCAATACATAGCATTTATTTTGTTGAGATTGAAGTTGCCATTTGTTTGACCATTCTGAAACATAGTCAAGATCTTTTTGAAGGGTAGCAGTATTGTCTGTGGCGTTGAACAGCTTTACATCATCAGCAAAGAGAACGCAGTTGCTCTTAATATGACCACAGAGGTCATTTATGTAGAGTATGAAGAGAGTTGGTCCTGCCTTGGGGGACATCACTATTGACAGGTATAATATTCTGTAATTGTTTTCTCTCTTTCGCAGAAGGATGAGAGATCCAAAGACTGTTGCCTCCCATTTGTAAGCCTCCACCATCATTTGGCATGCAGGTGTGATGCCAAGTATCAAATGGGATAAGTAAATAAATAAATTTGCATTTTCTTCCTTCGTGCAAAACAAAATCTGTTGAGGAAGAAAAGAATGATTAAGTTATAGAACAGAGGTCTCCAAACTTGACAACTTTAAAACTTGTGGACTTCTGGGAGTTGAAGTCTACAAGTCTTAAAGTTGCCAAGTTTGGGGACTCCTGTTGTAGAAAACTCAGTTTGACAGCCTGTTTGGGACAACAAATTCTTGAAGATTTAGCTGCTGTTGTACAAGTGATGAGCAAATGGCCTTCAGAAGCCTATCAGGGTCAGGTGGAAATCGCATAGTGACTTTGGTTGAGTTAAATAAATCAAATCTCTTCCTTCTGGTCTTTGACCAGCATTTACAATACAAGAGTACAGTACAAAGGGAAATAATGTCATACAACGATTTATTACATGTATTCCTCGGCTTACCACAGATCATATAGTGACCGTTCAAAGTTACAATGGCTCTGAAAAAATGTGACTTTTGACCATTCCTCACAGTTACAAATCTTTGCAGCATCCCCCTGATCACATGATCAACCTCAGATGCTTGGTAACGGGTTCATATTTACGATGGTTGCAAAGTCCCAGGGTCAAGTGATTCTCTTTTATGACCATCTGATAAGCAAAGTCAGTTGGGAAACCAACAGGTGAGCTAATTTATCAGCTCAATTAATGTATTCACTTAACAACTGTGCAAGAAAGATCATAATCTACAGACCCTTCACATGCTGGACATAATTTTTTTCAACTTCTTTCTTCAAAATGACACTGTAGGGCACTGCACACCAGAACAATGAGACACAGGAACAGGTGGAACAAGTTCTATCACTCTGCTAAACAACAAATTCCCACAACACTGTCAAACTACATAGGAAGATTGTATTACTATTATTCTTCTCATCCTTTCTATTATCCATCTCTTGCCACTTATGACCATAAGCGTGTTGCTTGTATCTTTACAATTTATATTATTTTGTTTCCTAGTATGATTTGATTGCTTATTAGTAACCTATGATTGTCACTAAGTGTTATATCTTATGAATCTTGTTTAATGTATTGTATTTTTTCGTTGCGGACATGAGAGCTTATGCACCAAAGACAAATTCCTTGTGTGTCCAATCACACTTGGCCAATAAAGAATTCTATTCTATTCTATTCTATTCTATTCTATTCTATTCTATTCCCATTCCCTATTCTATTTTATTCTCTCTTCCCTCCCATTCCCTTCNGAATAAACATAGTTTTGAATACATGAGATGGATACTTATAAGAAAAATAAAAATAAAACTATTCTATTCTATTCTATTCTATTCTGTATTCTATTCTATTCTAAAATGGGGCAAAACTCACTAAACAAATGTCTCATTTAGTAACAGAAATATTGGGCTCAATCGTGGCCGTAAGTTGAATACTACCCGTATTGGAGAAGAGGAAAAAAAATAAGTAGATAATAAAACAGTATATACAATTAAAAGTTTCGTGCAGTTATATAACTTCAGTAAGATACCTGGCCAGCTGGTATGTGAGTGTGAGGTTAGCAATGTCCCTTAAAAAACCATAAACATCAAATTTATCTGTGTGGCCCTGTGTTTGGAAATGGTTCGGCGATCAGAGTACATCTTGAGGCATTGTAGAAAGAGCATCCTATGAGGACATGACTTTGGGACAATCACCAGGAGATGGTGAGTTCAAGTCCTGCCTTGGGCATAACTGCCAGCTGGATGACTTAACAGAATATCAGAGTTGGAAGGGACCAGAGGTGGTATTCAGCAGGTTCTGACCAATTCTGGAGAACCAGTTGTGGACATTTTGAGGAGGCCAATCCCACCTCTTACTGGCCCTGCCAACCTCATCTATGCTCTGCCTCCCATTGAGTCCCAGCTGATCGGCTGGGTCTTCTTTGGTTGCCCTGCACAGGAGAACGGAGCTGGAAAGCAGGTTAGTGGGGATGGGAAGGGAATGGAGATTTTGTAGTATCCTTCGCCTGCTGTGCCCACCAAGCCACAATCACCAAGCCATACCCAAAGAACCGGTAGTAAAAAATTTTGAATCCCACCCCTGGAAGGGACCTTGGAGGTCTTCTAGCACAACCCCTTACTCAGGCAGGAAGCCCAATACCATTTCAGAGAAATGATTGTCTAATCTCTTCTTAAAAACTTCCAGTGTTGGAACATTCGCCAATAAGTGAGGCTTTCTCCTCCCTGGATCCATGAGGGCAAAGTCTACAGATAGCTGAGCTGATAGGAGGGAATCAAAGAGGCCCTGGAAAAGGCTCATCAATGTTTGCTTAGTTATCAGTTTGAGCACCTATTTTCACCTGTGAAATTTTAGAAGCTATGGAACGTGAATGGTGGTGTGAGGGAGGCGTTTTACTCCAAAAGTAACACTGGAGTAAATATCATCTTATCTGATTTCTCTTCTGTGTGTCTGCAGAAGAATCTGAAAGAGGGAAAAACTATTTGTCTAAATCCAATTTGGTGACTTGCTAATTTTTTAATCCCATAAATGTCTTGTTTTTAAAAAAAGAAGTATCTTTTTTAAAAAAATATATATATAACTGAACATGTAAAAGGAAAAAAAAAGAACAGAATAAGAGGATAAAGTTAAAAAGGGACACACAAAAATACATAAAAATATTAGAAAATTGAACTCTGACTTTTTTCAGCACAGAAACAACAATATGCAACAAATTCTAAGTTGACATAAATAACATTAACTATAATCTTTAGAATACTAATAACTAACATTGAAAGAAATTATGTATTCTTTGTTTAATATCACAGATTTATTTATTTATTTATTTATTTGTTTGTTTGTTTGTTTGTTTGTTTGTTTATTTATTTATAAAATTTATTGGCTGCCCATCTTACTCTAGGGCAGTGGCCCCCCAACCATTTGGGTGCCAGGAACCATTTCCATGGAGAGAGATTTAAAAGTTGGTAAAATAAATTAATAATTTATCAATTTCACAAATTAAAACCAAAATAAATTAAAACAATTAGCCTATTAACTATAAACAAATCATAACCATTTGAAGAGCCATGATGGCACAGTGGTTAGAGTGCAGTATTGCAGGCTACTTCTGCTGACTGCTGATTATCAGCAGTTTGGCAGTTCAAGTCCCACCAGGCTCAAGATTGACTCATCCTTCCATCCTTCCGAGGTGGGTAAAATGAGGACCTAGACTTCCTTCCTTCTTTCCTTCCCTTCCTCCCTCCCTCCCTCCATCCATCCCTCCCTTCCTTCCTTCCTTCCTTCCAGAAAGGCTAATTCTGTCCTCTGCCAGGAGTTCGATCCTGATTAACTCAAGGTTGACTCACCCTTCAATCCTTCCAAGGTAAGTAAAATGAGTACCCAGATTGTTTGGGGCAAGAGGCTGACTCTGTAAACCACTTAAACTTATGTTTTGTTTAAAAGAATAAAAATGAAAAAAAAACAAAAAAAGAGAAAAAAACAAAACAAAAACAAAAAAAGATAATAACAAAAAAAGAGGGCTGAAAAGCACTGTGAAGCAGTATATTAAGTGCTATTGTTATAACCATATATTTAACAATCCTCAAATCCCAAAGTCAACATTTCTTTTTTCTCCTGTTCCTGTAGGAAATCGAACGGAGATGTCCAAGCCACAAGGAATTTAGTCAAATTATTGTCTCTAAACAGAGCAGTCAAGTTCGCCATCTCTAATCCCATAAACCTCAGCCAATTTAAGCTAACTAATCCACCTGGAGGGTAGGGAAGGCTGGGTCTAGCTCAGGTTTCAGGTGGTACCTCTGCTTATGACATCTGCACATCATGAGCAAAAGTCAAATCTGTGGAAGTTCATCCTGTTGATGTCAGACCCAAGGAACCAAATGTTCTGACCAAGTCCACACTTTCCGGACACACTTTAAGCACACACTTAATCCAAACAGCTCTTGTTTTATTTCAACGCTGGGAATTATGTTCATTCCCAGCCCGTAATGAGTCCCAAACAGTCCCTTGAAATAAGCACCCACCTTTCTCTCCTTTGAATTGCTGCCAGCAACTAAAGTGCCAAATTAATTGTAAAAAGCCAAATGAAGTACAAAGTCCACACAGAGCTTCAAGGTTTAATCAGAACAGAGTGAACGACTTTGCTTCCTGCAAAAATTTCTCTACCTTTGCACTTCTTTTATGCCTTGGGGAGGGGCAATCACCTCCAAGCCTCACTCCCAAGTCGCCCCTTTTGTCTTAGCTGCTCTTGTCTTCTAGCAGCTCTGTGCACACGTACACTGGGAACAGGCTTCCCTTGTTCCTCTGCCTCGCTGCTGCCAAACTCTGGAGGCTCTGGAGTGAGCACCCCACTTCCAGATGGTCCTGGCCCCATCTCTGCATTGTATGCAGGACCCTCGTCCGAGTCCTCCCTAAATTCCTGGACTGGTCCCTGTTCTTCCCCACTGTCCGACTCTTGAAAGCTGGCAAACCACAACACCATGTAGGACATGAGGAGTTACTACAAAATATAGACGACTGCTTACCTATAGACAGGAATCTTATCAGACTCAAATACTTATCTGCATCATTATTAGATATAGCCTGTGGACTGCTGGGGTGGGAGGGGGCGGCACCTTCGCTCTTTTCTTGAATACCAAAGATGCTAGGCTGTGTTGTCCCTTTGCTCCCTTCTGTGACTTTGGGCTACCTTCTATATCATTTGGGATAAACAGAGGCATAGAATCAAAATGAGGTGATGTACCGCTTTATAAAACCTTACTAAGACCACACCTGGAATACTACATCCAGTTTTGCTCACCACAATACAAAAAAGATGTTGAGGCTTTGGAAAAAGTGCAGAGAAGAGCAACTAAGACGATGAAAGGCCTGGAGACTAAAACAGGATATGGCTATCTAGAGAAAAGAAGAAATAGGGATGACATGATAGCAGTATTCCAATATTGGAGGGGCTGCCCCAAAGAAGGTGGGGTCAAATTGTTCTCCAAAGCACCAGAAGGGCAGGACAAGAAGCAATGGATGAAAACTAATCAAGGAGAGAAGCAACCTGGAAATAAGGAGAAACTTCCTAACAGGGAGTACATTGAACTAGTGGAACAGCTTGTCTTCAGAAGTTGCAGGAGCTCCATCCCTGGAGTTTTTTAAGAAGAGACTGGACAGTCACTTGCTTGAAATGGTATAAGGTCTCCTGATTGAGCAGAGGGATGGACTGGAAGACCTCCAAGGTCCCTTCCAGCTCTATTCTGATTATTCCCATTAAGTCAAATCTGAATGGGATGGGTTTGATCACCTCATTCAAAATACTGTTTTCTCACATCTCAGAAATTAATTTCCCCCTGTTAAATCTGAAAAGGACAAAATGTCATGGATCAGGAGAAAAGCTGAGGGCATAATTCACTGGGAAGTTTTCCTGGTTGAACTCCCTGTAATTGGTTTGCACAGACCTTCATGTGTTGGAAGAGGCTATGAGCATACCTCTCTTGGATCCAGATGCTCTGTTTCTGGAAGTTTCTCCTTCAAGGTCCTTGACATTGTTTCACAGACAAATAAATAATATCCTGTCTGTCCCAAGAAGCAGAAAATGATCAAAGAGCTCTTTCTTCCAGGATCATGCCTGAGGTTTAGTTTTGCTCTTCTTAAGAAAGGCTGAACCTTCTTCAGATACAAACGCTGAGTTTTATGAAGCAGAATATACGTAAATCGCAACTGATCATCACATTCCCACTTATTTTCAAAAGCAAAAAAAAAGAATAATAGCAAAAGCGAGTTGAAAGGGACCCTTGGAGGTCTTCTCGTCCAACCTCCTGCTCAAGTACAAGACCCATTCCTGTCAGACGGAGCTCCATTCAAAATCCAGGAAAGAAATATTTAGACTCTTTAGTTTAGAGAAAAGACTTTTTTACTGAAAATGAAGTGGTAGCAACCAAAGACTTCTGAATCTGAGAAATTAGGCGCGCAATTCACATATACAAAGTGACGAAGTGTTCCCACCCCAATAGTTCAGAATGACAACTTCCAATTAGAAGTTGTGAAAGGATCATGGTGGCATCTTCAGGTGGTGATGAGCCTCGTCCGTTACCTTGGCATATTTTGATAACTGCGGGCTGCCAGTTGCGCAGAGAGAAAGAAAGCTAACGAGAAATAAAACCTAACTCTGATGTATGCTTTCCCCCCCTTCATTACACAACAGAAAAAATGTAACACCTCCAGCTTCCACTTCCCACACTCATTCCCACATCTCCCCTGCCCCCGTTTCTTATGACAGCTCCCCCCCCCCGTTACTTATGGCAGTCGAAAGATGCAAAGCGATAGTAGAAGATCTTGAAGGCTGACACCCATTCCAATCTCTTCTTAAAAGCCTCCAGGGAAGAAGCACCCACAACCTCTGAAGGCAAGTTGTTCCACTGGTTAATTGTCCTCCCTGTGAGGAAGTTTCTCCTTAATTCCAGGTTGCTTCTCTCCTTGATTAATTTCCATCCATTGTTTCTTATCCTGCTTTCTGGTGCTTTGGAAAATAAATGAACCCTCCTCTTTGTGGCAGCCCCTCAAATACTGGAGTATACCAGTAAAGGAGCATCATCAACTGCTGGAGGCATCTTGTTCCACTTATCTGAATTAGTATAGGTTCTACTGCTTGATCAGGGAGCTGGACTAGAAGACCTACAAGGTCCCTTCCAACCTATTCTATTCTATTCCATATTCTATTCTATTCCATTCCATTCCATTCCATTCTATTCTATTCTATATTCTATTCTATTCTATTTATTCCGTTCCCTTCCTGTCCCTTCTCTTCCCTTCCCTTCCCCTCCCTTCCCTTCCCTGACTCTATTCTTTTCTGTTCTATTCTATTTCCATTCCATTCCATTCCATTCCATTCCTTCTCTATTCTATTCTATTCTATTCCATATTCTATTCTATTCCATTCCATTCCATTCTATATTCTATTCTATTCTATTTAATCCCTTCCCTTCCCATATTCTATTCTATTCTATTCTATTCCATTCCATTCCATATCTTTAATTCTATTCTATTCTAATCTATCCTATTCTATTCTATTCTATTCTCTATTCTATTTCTATATTATCCTATATTCTATTCTATTCTATTCTATTCTATTCTATTCCTTCTCTATTCTATTCTATTCTATTCCTTCTCTATTCTATTCTACTCCATTCTATTCCATATTCTATTCTATTCCATTCTATTCTATATTCTATTCTATTCTATTTATTCACTTCCATTTCATTCCATTCAATATTCTATTCTATTCTATTTATTCCCTTCCCTTCCCATATTCTATTCTGTTCTATTCCATTCCATTCCATTCTATATTCTATTCTATTCTATTTATTCCCTTCCCTTCCCATATTCTATTCTATTCTGTTCTATTCTATTCCATTCCATTCTATATTCTATTCTATTTATTCCCTTCCCTTCCCTTCCCTTCCCTTATTCTATTCTATTCTGTTCTATTCTATTCTATTCCTTCTCTATTCTATTCCTTTTCTATTCTATTCTATTCCATTCTATATTCTTTCTATTCTATTTATTCTCTTTCCATATTCTATTCTATTCTGTTCTGTTCTGTTCTGTTCTGTTCTATTCTTTTCTATTCCATTCCATATTCTATTCTATTTATTCCCTTCCCTTCCCTTATTCTATTTTATTTATTCTATTCTATTCTCTATTCTATTTCTATATTATCCTACTATTCTATTCTATTCTATTCTATTCTATTCTATTCCATTCCATTCCATTCCATTCCCTTCCCATATTCTATTCTATTCCATTCCATTCTATTCCATTCTATATTCTATTCCTATTCCTATTCTGTTCTGTTCTGTTCTATTCTATTCTATTCTATTCTATGATTAATTATTCTGTCAGGAAATTTCTCTTTAGTTCTCAATATAAGTAAATTTATTTCCAGTTTCAGAGCTCTCCTCAAGAGGTTCCATTTATATCTCAGCTCTGCCTGTGAATCTGCCTTTCTTTCACTTGAGTGTATCTCTCGAGCTGAAGGATAAATTTATTTCTACTTAATTGTATAAATTAGGAGATTTTAATCCAGGCATCATGAATGCAAAATGCTCCTGTCTTATTTCCGTTTGTTCCAAGAAGATTTGTGGAAGATCGCTGTTGAGGTTATTTCATTTTTTATCCATGGATGGAATTCAGGTATGGGCTCAAATGAGACAAAGTAGAGAAAGAAAAAAATATGAAATGGAAGCACACCCTTACTTTCACAAATCTAAACTGTATCACAACCATCAATGATCTGAAGTAAAGGGGAAAAACACTCAACAAAGTGAAGGGTTTGTAACTTGTACTATTTACAAATGTCAGGATAGGTCTGTTTGCTCAAACGAAAATAAAGGTCAAGGTTGGAAGCCCAGTGGCTCCTTTGTTAATCAGTAACTGCAATCTCAGTATAAAACCTTTTTATGAATTCTACATGCCCACCGCCATTGCTATCGGATTAGAAGGCCCAACAGTACTGTTTAGATGTTCTAGTTTCCACTGTCTCCAGAGTAATTCATGATGAAGTGTTTTGATCATTTGAACAGTTAGTTATTTTAGATTTTAACAGATTAACAGAGTCGGAAGGGACCTTGTAGGTCATCCAGTCCAACCCCCCACCCAAGCAGGAGACCCTACACCATTTCTGACAGATGTCAGTTGAGCCTCTTCTTGAAAGCCTCCAGTGATGAAGCTCCCACAACTTCTGAAGGCAACTTCTGTCCCATTGATAGATTGCTCCAAGGCTGGGATTCAAAATGTTTAACAACTGGTTCTGTGGGCGTGGCTCAGGTAGTGGGCATGGCTTGGTGGTCATGTGACTGGCTGGGCATGGCCAACTCAAGATCACTCACATCGAGGCGCTCATCTCCTCGCCTGGCCTCTCATGACTGTGGGGATGCTGCAACAAGTCGTAAGTGTGAAAAATGGTCATAAGTCACTTTTTTCAGTGCCATTGTAACAGTGCCACTCCACATAAGCAAAGTACCAGCAAAGGAGGGGAAAAAAAAACTCCAGATAAGCTCCAGAGACAGGAAGTCTAGTCCTGCCAAGAACGTAATAAGGGTTAATGGAGAGGCAGTTTCTGTAAGCAACACCAGAATGTTTCCTTCCTGCCTTCCTTACAGGATTAGGCCAGTAATTTCTTCTAACAACCGGTTCTCCGAACAGCTTCAAATGTTAACAAGTGGTTCTAGCGAATAGGTGCAAACTGGTAGAATCTCACCCCTGGATTGCTCTCACTGTCAGAAAATCCCTCCTTATTTCCAGGTTGAATCTCCAGTAAGTAGCCTGGTGTGAAAATTGCAGAGAAGAAAAATACATAATATTTTTCCCTCAAAGCTAATCATTTAATTGTGAGTGATTCTTGAGTATTTCTTCTTCTTCTGCATGTTGTCTTTTAGTCCAAACTATCTGATTTCAGACAAGACTAATATCTATGTTTATGGCTGCCTGCAAACCCTTTCGATAATTTTTTTTTCACAAAACAGAAAAAAATGCTCTTAGATAATAAAAAATTAGGAATTTTGTAATCACAGAAGAAGAGATAACTTTGTAATCATACTCATATTTGCTGCAAAGGAAACTGGAAGCTTGTTTTACCTATTTATTTTTCTTTCTGCACGTTTTTCTTCTTCGCTCTCTTTTTTTCTTTGTTTTGTTTGTTTATTTTCACAGAACCATAGGGCTGAAGGAGACTTTGGAGATCTTCTAATTCAGCCCCCTGCTCAGGGCAGGAGTCCTTATTTTATTCCAAACAAATGGCTGTCCAATTTCTTCTTGAAAGCCTCCTCTGATTTCTTCTTGAAAGCCTCCACCTTCCACTCCCAGAGGCAAGCAATTCCATTAGTTAATTGCTCTCATTGTCAGGAAATTTCTCTTTAATTCCAGATTGGATATTTCGTGAATGAACTTCCACCCATTGTTTCTTGTTCTGCCTTCAAGTGCTTTAGATAATAATCAATCCCCTTTTCTCTACGGCAGCTCTTCAAATGTTGGAAGACATATATCATGTCCCCTCTAGTCCTTCTCTTTGTCAGACTGGACAATCTAGTTCCCTCAACTGTTCATTACCCAATTAAACTTCCAAACCCTTTAATCATCCTTGTTGCTCTTCTCTGCACTTTCTCTATTTTGTTGTAGTCTATGACAGCGTTGGAAGAAATGTCCATCTGGGTTCAATTCCAGGTGGGGAGAAAGACACCGGAAACATGGAGGCTGCTTGGAAAGATGATTTAAAGGTGGACAGGACGACATGGTTTGAAGTCCTTGGCAACTGAGCCCATGGGGAAGAGAGAGGGGGGGGGAGAGGCTTGGGCTTTGAACTTGCTTCCTGTTCCTGTGAAAGAAATGTATTCTGATTGGTTGTCAGATTCCCATGGGGTCATGCAGGGGTAACTTTGTAGATTGTCTTGAGTCCCAGCCTTGCTTAATCTTGCTGGGTGATGCAATC
Source organism: Laticauda laticaudata (assembly GCA_004320025.1). NCBI lineage: Eukaryota > Metazoa > Chordata > Lepidosauria > Squamata > Elapidae > Laticauda > Laticauda laticaudata. The sequence goes on along the minus strand of BHFT01052817.1, from coordinate 5,464 downwards.
TTCCCAGGTGCCATGCGGTGAGATGTGTAGAGGGCTAATCCTACTATGTCCTGAAGGTCTTTTTTCTTGCAGATAAGCTGGCCCAGCCTTTTGTCTTGTAGATAGGATGGACCAGTCTTTCTGGGTCTATTAACAAAGGGTGGGGGCTTCTTTCCAAGACCATGTGTCTCCTTTTCTCATTCAGGGAGGTATAATATTCTGCCTTTTTAATATTTCCTACAATATCTCATTCTTCTAGGAGAAGGGCGCTAACTTTCTACAACAGTTTTTATGTTCTCTTTAAAACTTTTAATAAAACATACAGGTTTTACTAAAAACAAACTGATTGCATTGGTCAAAATCAGGTACTAACTGAAAACTACTCAGTCCAACAATGGCACCTTCCTAATATAGACATGTGAACTGTTCTCTGGAACATAGTTTCTCAAATTTTGGCAATTTGAAGACAGGTGGATTTCAATTCCCACAATTCCACTTGCCTTAAAATTGCCAGAGTTGGTAAACATTGATGTCAATGGGTCAGGTGGTCTGATTTTAATATTAAAAGGGAGACCTTTCTCTCACCTCCAGCAGTCATAAATGAGCTAGGCAGGCGTTAGAATGACATGTATGACGAGGAGGTAAAGCAGGATGATAAATGATTGGTCTCCTTCACTGCACTCCCCTGAAATGGAAATGAAACCACCCCCTCCCCAGTCACACACAAAAAGCTTATCTATGAAGGCAGAGGCAAAGAATTGAACAAACAAGCCGTCACATTTCACCTGAACCAACATTCAACTTGGAACGTGGTCAGGCGCATTGACGTTGTCACTCCTCAGAAGGTTTCATACTTGCATCACTTCTGAATTTGGCCTGCCAAAAGTTACACTATCATCACACTGCTGCATTTACTGGTAGGCATTCGGCAAGCTAAGCGTAATTTTCAAGAACAACCTCCCCATGTGCCAGAAGAGAAAAAACTTTCTATCAGTGTGTATGTTACCCTGTTCTAACATATGCTGGGGAAACATGGACACTAACCTCACAATAGATACAAAAGCTAGGAGTGGCGCAGAGAGCCATGGAAAGATACATGTTCAGCATCACAAGACAAGATAGAAAGACCTGTGCATGGATTAGAGCAGGGGCAGTGGTGGTATACTAGTGGTTCGGACCGGTTTGGCTGAACTGGTAGTCAAAAAAGCCTCCGACGATCAGCTAAGAGAAGGAAAAAAATCCTGGACAATCAGCTGAGAGGAAAATGAAGAGAAATGTGCAGGATTGTGCCTCTCACAGGCCCCTGAACTTTTCTTTATCCTCTCAGCTGATTGGTGCTGCAGATCTTGGCTGGTGTGGGGAAAGCTGTGCACTGGCATTAGGCAAAGCACACCCAACAAGCTATGCCCACCAAGCTGCGCCCACCAAACCAGTGGTAAAACAATTTGAATCCCGCCATTGAGCAGGGCTCTCCAACCTTGGCAGCTTTAAGACTTGTGGACTTCAACTCCCAGAGTTCCTGAGCCAGCTTTGCTGGGAGTTCAAGTCCACAAGTCTTAAAGCTGCCAAGGTTGGAGAGCCCTGGATTAGAGAACAAAAATAAGTATCAGATATCATCAAGAGAGTAAAAGAATTGAAATGGAAATGGGCTGGTCGCAGAGCAAGAAGAACTGATGGCAGGTGGACCAAGGCGGTCATAGAATGGATCCCAGTTGGTCAAAAGTGTCCATGAAAGAGACCTAAAACAAGATAAAACAATGACATCAGCAAGTATGGTGGGCCCAATTGATCAAAAGAAAGTTCAGGACCGTCTTGGTTGGAAATATGCAGAAGAGACCTTTACCCTGCAGTAGAAAGACAAGGGCTAGAATGATGATGATGATGATGATTATGACGATGACCACGACTCTGGTTCCCAGCAGAAAAGGTCATAGGTCATAGTCCTGTGATCCTGGAGCACTGCAAATGGTTGTAAATGCACACCAGTTGCCGAGCGTCTTAAATGTAATCATGTGACTGTGGCCATTGGAACTTCAAATCTGGGTCATAAGCCTGCCATCATTTCGACAGGAGGTCTGTTGCCATGTTAAATGGTCACTTTAAGCGGCGAACGTAAATCAGGAACGACCTCTGAAGTACTTGGGCTTAAATGAATTCTACAACCCATTCAACAATTTAAATTGAGTTTAAATCTTCATTAAATCATGTCCCTTTTCCTTTAGTCTCAGCCCCCTTCCCTCCCCCGGTCCGTTTTTGCAACGCCTCCTCCCAGTTTCTGATACCCTTCCAAGGACAGACAGATAGATGAACAGAGTTGGAAGGGACCTTGTAGATCATCTAGTCCAACCCCCACCCAAACAGGAGACCCTACACATTTCTGACAGATGGCGGTCCAGTCTCTTCGTGAATGATGTGATGAAGCTCCCTTCCAAGCATTCCCTGAGGAGATAACCATGGGATCTCTTGCTCATTTGCCTTGGGGTTGGGCAGGGGTCTGCAACTTTAAACATTCAAAGAGCCATTTGGACCCATTTCCCACAGAAAAGAAAACACCAGGAGCCTCAAAACCTGGATTGGCATGGTCAAGTCAACATCACTCCCACCCAGTCACATGACAACCCCCCTCCCCGGTCACCCCTACCCACGTTTTGTGGCTCCCAGTGTTTTATTTTCTCTGGGAATGGGGTCTCTCTCTCTTTCTCTCCCTCCCTCTCTCTCATTTCTGTTTTTTGTGTTTTACCTTCTCAGGCCAGGCGAGGAGTGACTGGGAGGGGAGGGTGAGGGACAGGGGCAGCCAGTGGTGGGATCACCCGACAGGGAGCCACAGCAGACGGCCCAAAGAGCCGCATGCAGCTCCAGAGCCATGGATTGCTGACACCCAGGATAGGAGATTATCCAACAGAAAGATTCTCCTGGCTGCTTGGTTACCTTTCCCTCCCTTCCAGGGTGGGGGTTTGATTCATTGCCCCTCCCTGCTGCTCCCCCACTTTGCAGACCTTTTGAAGGAAGCCCCATCCAAAGGAAAAGCCACCAGAGATCCCCTCTGAGCCTCCAAAGAATCATCAGCACCAAGGTTGCTTCTTCTCCCTTCCCAGAGGCTCACTTGGACCTGGCGGGATGCTGCGCCTAATCCTGCTGGGTTTCAAAGGATCATGTTCGACCTGGCAGCCCCAAGGGCTCTTCCACACAGTGAGGGTTTCTCCTGTTGGACTTTCGTGCAAACGCGGGTGGATTCTGAGCCTTTGCCAAGGGCTGCATGAGAATCAAGAGCAACCTGCTATTTCGAACTGCCTCTGGCAACTACCTTGTCTAAACCTCTTTCCGTGCCAATTTTTCCACGGCTTGTTCTCCCTGCGCAATGTGTCTTCTTTTTAATCCTGGACTGGCAACAACCACCCTCCTTGTTGGGACATCCAAAGCCCCACCTGCCTCTGCTCTCTGGATGTGTCAGGCAACCACAGACCCAAGGAGAACCTTGGGTTGACAACTCCCCTCACTCTCCTTTTCAACCTTCCTAGGGGAAGGTCCTTTCTCCACCGATCGAGTGTGCGGTCCGTGCCAGCCCCCCCCCCTGGAAATGGGGAGGTTTGCATGAAGGTCACTCCTTTCTCACAGCCTCCCTCCAACCCGCAGAAGCCGCAGAAGCCTGGATCTAACTGCATTCGGTACAGCCAAGGCCGGGAGCACATCCCAGAGCCTGGAGAGGCAGCTACGCCCTTCCCACAAGATGGATCAGGCAAAGGCAGAGAAACTCCTCCTTGTCAAAGGGCTGATTGATGTTGTTATCTGGGTTCTTCATTTTTTTTTTATTTTGATCTATTATTATGGTCTTAACTCAGGGCCGAAGCATCTCTGGCGGTAGGGAAACGGTGCATGTTTCTAGCCAGCCTCTTCTCCATGCAAGCACCGTGATCTCATGAACTGAGAAAAAGAACATGATGCAGGCAGTCCTTGACTTTCAACCATAGTTGAGGCCAACATCTCTGTTGTTAAGCAAGATGTTTGTTCAAAAGTGAACTTTGCCCCCATTTTATGATTTTTCTCACCATAACAGTTAATTCAATCACTGCAGTTGATAAGTTAATAACATGGTTGTTGAGTGGATCTGGCTTCCCCACTGGCTTTGCTTGTCAGAAGGTCACAAAAGAGGATCACGTGACCCCAAGGGGACACTGCAACCATCAGAAATATGAGTCAGTGGCCAAGCATTTGAAGTTTCAATAATGGATGGAAATCAAGGAGTGAACCAGTGGTGGGATTCAATGTTTTTAACTACCGGTTCTGTGGCCTTGGCTTAGGGGCATGGTTTGGCTTGATGGGCAAGGCTTGGTGGGCGTGGCAGAGGAAGGTTACTGCAAAATCCCCCTTCCCTTCCCTCCCCACCCCACTAACCTGCTTTCCAGCTCCGTTCTCCTGTGCAGGGCAACCAAAGNCTCCCCACCCCACTAACCTGCTTTCCAGCTCCGTTCTCCTGTGCAGGGCAACCAAAGGAGACCCAGCCAATTAGCTGGGATTCAATGGGAGGCAGAGAAGAGACGGGGTTGGCGGGGCCAGTCCGGGGTGGGATTTGCCAGTTCTCCAAACTACTCAAAATTTCTGCTCCTGGTTCTCCAGAACCAGCTGGAACAGGCTGAATTGCACCTCTGGAGTGAACCAATCTAGAACTAAAGAGGAATTTCCTGACAGTGAGAAAACTAACCAGGGGAACTACTTGCCTCCAATAGTTGTGGCTACTCCAACACTGGAAGCTTTTAAGAAGAGACTGGACAATAATTTGTCTCAAATGGTACAGGGTCTCCTGCTCAAGCAGGGGGTTGCACTAGGTTCCTTTCCAACTCTATTATTTTATGTTTGTTGTCTCCTGCTAGAGCCAAGAAACATTTCCATTCTTATTCTAGTTCTGTGGGGTTTTCGGTTTTTATTTGGCTTTGTTTTGTTTTGTTGTTAAAAATCAGGAGTCCAGGAGCAGCTTTTTGCACTGGCATCAGCTGAAAAGATTTGGTGTGATCTGATCTGATGATTTGTTACTTAAAATACTCCCAGTCACCTTCTGATTTTTGCCTGTGATCAACTAACACTCAACTCCCCGCTTGCCATCCCACTATCTCCAGGATCAAAGGCTGAGGTGGGATTCTTAACAACCTGTTCTGTGGGCATGGCCTAATTTGTGGGTGTGGCTTGGTGGTCATGTGACTGGGGTAGGAGTGGCTTGCTGACTGGGCGTGGCTCGGTGGTCATGTGACTGGGATGGGTATGGCCAGGGGGCCATGTGACTGGCAAATCAAATGTTAGTGGTCCTCGCTTAATGACCAGTTGCTTAGCAAGTGTTCTAATTTACGACTGACCTCCACAGAGCTACTTGGCCTGTTTTTGGTGTTTTGACAGACACACACACACACACACATACACACACACACACACCCTTCTAACCCTGCTATTCTTTGATTCTGTAAGGATCTCCTGCTGGAGCAGAGGGTTGGACTAG
>BHFT01052814.1:27799-48080 GCA_004320025.1 Laticauda laticaudata | reverse complement strand
AGGCAAGCCGCTATATAAAGGGCTGCCGCGGCTTGGGCTATGTTCCGTATCTTTTGCCTAGCGAGTTAAATAAAAGACTTGCTGTTTGGAGCCTGGTCTCAGGTGCTTCTTTCCGGACGGAACAGGATCCTTATTTTAAATAATAAAAATTAGACCAGAAATCTCCTTTGACTACTGATTTTCTACATACATTAAAGAATACAAAGTTCACCCATAATAATCCTCTATGATTTTTGAAATCATGCACAAAAATCCAGTCAACCATCTGGAAAGATAGGTACACTGATAAAATCCATGGAGCTGAATAATGCATTCTGGAAAATAACAAAATTGTTCCAATCTCTGCTAAATCTGTGGGACTGAGTATAAGATATTCTATGATGCCGAGAAGGACAAGGCAGCTTACTTGTAACAATAGGAGAGTTGCATTTTAAGCATTCTTATTCTTAAGATTCTTGACCAAGCACACGTACCTGTGTACGCATACATATTCAAAATTATGCACTCCAAAAATTCTAGTCCACTTGCTGAGGTTATTTTCTTGGCAGTAATTTGTCATCTATCAGTTTTAAAATCAAGTAATCTTTCCTCTTCTACAGGTGTGCAGGCTTTCTGTTTCCCAAATGAATAGCCAAAACAATTACTGATTCTTGTCAAGGAAAGGACTAGTGCAAAAACATTCCTGATGTGTTTATATTTTCATTGCACTGAAACTAATGCTATTATAGAAGAATATTTCCAGCTTACCCAGCATGAGCATAAGTATTTTAGGACAGGAGTACATGACATTGTCCTCAACCTACCCCTTGCTAACAGCTAACACGCTCGTGGCCATTAATTTCACTAGTGGGTGCTGAAAAGCTGAGCATTTCCCTTTCTTTTTTTGGCAAGTTAATTAATAGAAAGTGCAGAGATGGATTTAACCTTGGCTTTGGGGCTTTGTTTTTAACCAGTTAAAATTAGGAAGTCTTCAACCATTTTCCTTAAATAGCCCAAGTGACAGAGATGGAAAAGTTAAATCAAAGTTATGCTCTTTCTTCTTTATTCTGCTAGCCCATGAAGGGTGAAGAATCAGGGAAATCTGCCAGGCAGGGATCATAAAAATCTTTGTCCATAGCAAGCCATCTTTTGTTCTGTCTGTTTTAAATCACATTTAAACTCTGTCACATCTTGCAAGACTTATACTTGATCCAGGTTTTGTTTTCATAGATTAGTCAAAGAATCTTCTTCCATCATCTTTTGCAGCTCAGCAGACAGAGACAGAGCTGGAGTTAAGCTAATTGTTGAACATTTAGGTCTAGTTTGCATTCCTACAGCTCATTAAAAACAAAATAATATATAATGAAAAGATTTATTTATCCAGATCAAAGTCTTTGTCCACACAGTCCGATAATTTGAAGTTTTAAAACATTTTTATCAGGAAAGAGGAGAGAGACAAGCACTGACAGCACCTTCTGAAAGCAGAACATCAGACCAGACCACTAAAATGGCCAAAGAGGAAAAGAAAGGGACTGAAATCTGGAAAAGGATTTTTCACAGACAGATTAATAACCACTTAAACTGCCTTCATTTCCTGTTTATTCTTCAGTTTATACAAGCCAGGCAGCTAAAAGTTGCTGAATGGAAAAGCTCTGAAAAAGAAAAGAATAAGTTTCCAGCATTAGTCTATGCAGTTCTGTTTTTTTCACAAATCCTCCATTTCCCTCCAAAGGATTAAACAAAAATGAATTTATATGCTAGGCATTTGGGATATGTGCTTGTCAGAAAACAGGATTATTTCAGATGCCGAGCATTTTGTTATTTTTTTTATCTCCTTTTCTCTGTGTCCTTCTGAAATAGCTGGCTACTAACTAGCAAAAAAGGATTATAAGGGGTCAAAATGCTTTTCCCTTCATGCTTTTCCCTTCATCACTATGAACCTTGTACCACAGCATAACAAAGACTGTGGAATTATCCATAAGAAACTGTGATATTATACTTACTAGGCTAGAAGAGATATGTAATAAAGAGAATAAATGTGTTCCCCCCCCCAAGATTTGAATGTTCCCAAGCCAATTTCCATTTTAAAAAATGTAGTCCAGATGCTTCAGCTTCATCATGACAAATGCAGATATACAAATCTAATCTCCCCACTGTATTATGATATGTGTGTGTTATTTTTCTTTACCTACTACGAGTGGTGACAGTACAGAGTAAACCAAAGTCTTCTGAGCACTGGTGATTCCAGGAGATCGTAAGAGATAGCCTCCAGTGGTGATTACGGTTTTTTGAAACAGCAGTATTTTTATCTCAATTCTTTGGAATAAAACATTTATGATAAATAATATGGAAGCTGCTACGTTCCATCAAAGATCAAAAGATGGTAGGTTAAATTAGATAGATGATAGATAGATAGATAGATAGATAGATAGATAGATAGATAGATAGATAGATAGATAGATAGATAGATAGATACTGGACAGAGATAGAGAGAAAGATAGTTCATTAGTAAACATAAAGTAATAAGCCAAGACTGTGAGTAATGAAACCACTGTTATTTTCCCGAAAGAATTAAAAAAATAAACAAACTAAAGCACAGCAGGAAAGCAAATTTACCTTCAAAACTGGAAATTGGCCAGATAACTTTTGGTCCATCACCTTTTTTCAACACATCCCACTGACAGGCTGTTGTTATAGGGAAAAAGGAGGCAGGCAGAACATTATGTGTTTCACCTTGAGTTGTACGTAATAAAGGCAGGGTATACAATAAATCTAATCATTAATAAATATAGGAATATAAATAAAACCCTTTTTACTTTGCAATTTATATTTGCAAGTTACTTTCATGCAAAATTTCCTGTATCTTATGGTCATGAAGTCATGCTGCCATAAATGTATTAGATTTTAATATTATCACATCACTTCTTTTTAATACAAAGGCTACTTATTATTTATTTAGGAATTGTATAGGCTGCCCATACATGACTTTAGGCAGATCACAATTAAAACAGATTAAAAACAGTAAAAAAAAACCAACAACCAGAATTTTAAAAAACAAAAATAGCATAAATATAGTAGCTAAGATGACTCACAATGACTATACTGTATACCTCATGCTATCTTGATTTCTCAAACACATGAAGGAAATCTAATAGCAAAAGAACCCAAAACTCATTATCACAGCACATAAGTCAGATGTGTAAAAAGCAAATTCTACAATATTTTCCCAATCTCTTATCCTGAATTTATTTGTTTACAGCAGTGTAAAGATGAGTGCTTGCATAAAAGTAACTTGTAAACATAAATTGCAATAATCTTTTCAACAGAAGAAAAGATTATCTCAGGTCCATATTAAGATTATTTATTATTATTAATCATCGCATAGTCAGCCAGATGTTCAGACTGGGTTTGGCATTTTTGTCTACCTATTGAATCCTTACCAAGGGATAGGCAAATCTGGATGTTTGACAGTGTTATTGGTGCAGGATGGAAGCTGTTCCAAGTAAATCTACAATCTACAAGCCTTCTACAATTGACTGATGGCACATTTGTCAATGCCAATGGTGTTCAAGTGGTGCTCCAGTTGTTTTGCGATTGCACCCTATTTGTATTATTGTTGTTGTTATTTATTGGTTACAGTCAGCCAGATGTTTAGACTGGATTTGACATTTTTATCCACCTATTGAAACCTTCCAAAGGAAATGGGATAGATAGATGCTGTTTGATTGAGTTACAGGTATTTTGTAGAATGTATGCAGTTCCAAGCAACTGCCTTTTACAATTAAATAATGGTGATTTTATCAATGATGATGGTGTTCAAATAATGCTCCAGTTGTTTTGGAATTGCACCCAAGGTGTCCATTACTGTTAGGACTATCTTTGCTCTCTTTTAGCACAATCATTCTATTTGCTGGTCTTTGCATTTTGTGATTTTCTCCCATTCACATCTGATACCTGTACAATTAGCACAGCCCCCACCCCCAAGGCTGTGTGCTTTCTCCACTTCTCTTTTCCCTATATACCAATGACTGCATCTCAAATGATCCATCTGTTAAAATACTGAAGTTTGCAGATGATACAATAGTGATTGGTCTCATTCAAGACAACGATAAATCCTCATACAGATAGGAGGTTGTACAATTTGCCTCATGGTGTGACCGGAACAATCTGGAACCAAACGCACTCAAAACTATAGAAATGTGGTAGATTTTAGGAGAAACCCTCCCATACCTCCTCTTACAATACTAGACAACACAGTACCACCACTTACAATACTAGACAACACAGTATCAACAGTAGAGACCTTCAAATTTCTAGGTTCTATCATATCACAAGACCCAAAATGGACACCTAACATCAAAAACTTCATCAAAAAAGCTCATCAACAAAGAATGGTCTTTCTACACCAATTCAGAAAGCTCAAACTGCCCAAGAAGATGCTGATACAGTTCTACAGAGAAATTATTCAGTCTGTCATCTGCACCTCTATAACTGTCTGGTTTGGTTTTGCAACCCAGCAAGACAGACACAGTCTTCAGAGAGTAATTAGGATTGCAGAAAAAACAATTACTATTAACCTAGGACTTGTATACTGCATGAGTCAAAAACAGCTTACAGAGGGCTGTAAAACACTGTGAAGTGATATATAGGTCTAAGTGTTCGTGTTATGTATTGCCTTCTGAGACTGTTCCCACTCAGAATGTGGACTGCTCCTATTGGCTGATGTCGTTTGACAGCTGATAATAAAAGGGAGCTGTCAAACAGTATCAGCTGATACCTGTCAGCTGGCTGCCCTGTTAGCTCATGGCAGCCGCGGCAACCCTTTATTGTTAAATAAAGTTATTGCTGAAGTTATTCTGCGTTACCTCTGTTCTTCCCACCGCCTATTTTTTATTATTGCTATTGCTACTTTTATCAGACTGTCATAGTGCCCTCCTATTTCCCTTGCTAAGTAGAGTAATACCCCCAAGAGAAACAAAATTCCAAGGCAGGCATTTTCCTTGAAGCTTGAATTTATTGCAGATGTCATATTGGCACATCTGGGAAAACCGGAATTTGAAAGTCTCTGGGTTTTCCCCACTCAATGTAAAGTTCTTTCACCTGCACCAACATGGGTGTCACATGGTCCAATCAAGCCACTGTCCCAACTGTAGTTGATGCCTCCCCAGGTGCAGGCTGAATGTCCTTGACTCCCAAGGGAAAAAATGTTGTTATAGCTATACATCCCACATTGTCTCCATCCACCCCCTCCCATTCTAACAGCTTGCCCATCCACTGCTTGTAGCAGCCCTGAAGATCCAAATGTAAAGATGGCCTCCAGGGCTGACATAGAGTCTGTCAATATCACTATGTAGATGAAAAGTGTGATTTATTGTCATTATTTTTCTCAACTTCTTATCTCATGCTTTTAATTCTGCTTGAGTCCAGTACATTGTTCCAGCTATGTATCTTAATTGCTCAGATATTAATTGCCTTGATGGAATTTCTCTCACTGAATTTGGACTTTAAGATTTTCTTCATTCTCGTGATATATTCACTTGTAACCTTGTTATAATTCAATACCATTTGTGATTTCATTTGCATTTTGAAACAGTGAGCATCACTGGTGCCAAAAAATAGTATTTTAAAAAAATTTAAAAGCCTATAAAATCACCAAAGCATGTTAGATTTTAGCAATCAAATGATCTCACTTAAAGTTTCATAAGGATAGTGGTATCTTGTATTATCTTGATAAGATTGTGAGGTTTTAACTATATTTTTCAGGGGAAAAAATATAGGAACCTAGAAGAGTATGGTATCCTCGTAATAAAGAAACACATCTCCCACTCGGAAGGTTAAGAATTCAGTCCTAGGTAGAAGCATATTTCCTAGGTCGCAAATAAAAAATATTTGCTGCAAATTCCACATAGGCGTCAGGAAGGATATCCTTCCATTAAATGCTCAGCTCCATCTAGTCGCCCCAATTCTACCCTAAATAAGAGACTACAAGGTCGTAAAAGGGAATTTTATTGGTTTATACTGAGCTATCCAGGAATTCTCAGAGAGTTAAACTCTACAGCATAGAAGATTGGTTCTATTTTAGAAGCAATTCTCTTCTGCCTCCTGACACTTTCTCTGAAACATTTCTTTGAAATAAGAGACAGTAAGAAACCAGTGCTCAAAATTTCCAAATTCAAAACATTTAATAAAAGACCTTTTCTGACTATCATCACTTTTTCTGTCCTAGAACAAAGCCATAATGGTGTTTTTCCATAATGGTCTTTTTTGCCCCAGAAAAGGCTTTAATAATTTATTTTATTTTATTTTAAATGGGCTACTGAAAGCAAACTATTTTTCTTAAGCTACAAAACATAAATCAATATATTTTATTGTCCAGGCCCACATCCAGGCCCCAGTACTTCTTAACAGCTACAGGGCTTTTCCTCATTTTGGCCTTTCCAATCCTCATCTTGCAATCACCTAAGACTCCCTCCCTTCTTGGCCTTCAGACAAGGAGTAGCAGGCTTTTTCAACCCACCAAGACTCATAGAGCTCCAGCCGTTCTCTTTTATGTCCTCCTCTTTTCAAGCAGCTTCCATTACTGCTGCAACCTCAGCCCACATGATTATTTCATTATGAAACCTTTGCCTCTATTCCCTTATGAAGCAAGACAAAAGAGATCAGCACCAAAGAAGTAACTATAAATAATGAATTTTGCCTGCCTCTCCTGCCCAGTTAATAAGACACTGTGAGGCAAATGGCAAACATGAGAGACTTTCAAAATGTCCACCATGAAAGAGGCATGGCATTGTTGGGAAGCTTTCAAACCAGGGAAAGGGCAGCTGGTGGATCACATTATATTTCAGTTCTCTAAAGAGCCAATCAAAAACACAACTGTAGCTTGTTCTGCATCTCTCTTCTCAGCTTAGGGCTTAAGGTATCAAGAGAACATTTGACAAGCTGCATGCTGTTGCTTTTTAAAACCAAACTCACTGAACATTTTTTTATGGTGGAGACACATAACATCGCAGCAGACTTAGCCATTCTATACAAGCATGTCAGGTGTTTTATAACTGAAAGCAGAAAGAAAACTGTTGACTTCTTTTGAACTTCAGCTTTTCCAACATAGATAATATTTACAAGTCCTGTTTCCTTGCTAGGCTTCCTTTCAGAAGGTCTGTTAGGACTGATCACTATTGCCAGATTTTGCCCACTAACTTCACCAGCACCAGAAGATAATTGTTCAGGTAATAGAACCTCTGATGATGAATAGGAGACAAATAAGGAAAGTTGGGGGGGGGGGGTGTTTCAGGAATTCTAAGCCCTCTCTGCTTTCCATAATACACTCAAACTGGGAAAAACAATACATAATTTGTGAAGTGCAACAGGAAGGATGCCTTTCAAAATAACATCTTTCAGATATTAAAGGAGAGAAAGAAAATGGGAAGGATGAGGAAAGATCAAATAGGTTTTATCATTTCTAAAGCAAATATCTACAATACCTAAATCAATAAATGTACTGCTCCCAGTCTGGTTTCAATATCACAATGATACAGTCGTGTCCTTCTTTAATTTACTAACTCCTACATTTGTTATGTTACAACCAGGAAAAGTAATGTAAACATTACTCTTCCTTTTAGTTGATAATTCTTTTGTAATCTCCAGAAAGGCAGCCAAATTTTGCTCAATCACTATTGCTATTCATTGAAATTACTTTATTGATGTTTTATTCAGGTACATCTTCTGTTGCACTTGAATTTAATTCAATCTATTTATCTGTCTCTATGTGTCATATTCACTTATTCATTCTTAATTCATTCTTAATTTTTTGCCTGAAAATACAATTTTTATTTTTATTTATTTATTTAAATGGTTTACATAGCCATCTCTCTCACAGAATCAACAGTGATTCTTTGAACAAAAAGGGGGAGAAATTTTGGCAGAAATAAACCAAGTAAATCAATTTACCTATTTAGTATTTTCAAATTATTATTGTGTCTAAGCACTAACAGGTAAAATTGAACATACATTCATATATACATATCTAGCACTTGGAAAATGGGAATGAGTGATTTTGTATATATAAAATGCAAATTAGGTTAGTTTCCATTAATATAAAATAAGCAATGTTTCACCCATTCCTATTTGCAGGCAATTAGGAAAGAAGGAAAAGAAAAGAAGTCAGAAAGATGCAAGGTCAAATTCATTCTCTCATGACTTCAGAATAAGTAAGAGTCTTATTCATTATTTATATTGTTACCTGTCTATCATGACATGATTATCAGATTATGCTATGGTAGATCAATTCCATAAGTGTCCTTTCAAGCTAGTAAAAACAAACAGTCTGCATAGATTTCTGTTACTACTTTATAAAATGTATTTTGATATATGAGCTCATTGTTATATACTTATTGTGCCTCTCAAATACAAAAAGCAAAATCCAAGGAGTTATTTCCTAGCTAATAACGTCTGGTAGGCCAAGTGTCTGTCTCATTTAGAGAAGATATTTTTTTGGATGCAAACGTTTTTTTCTTAACTCCAAATACAGTGAAATAAAAAGCTTCTGTATCTCTGGTTTCCCCCACAGTAATAACACACAAAGTACAAGATGTTTGTAACAGGCCCCTGTGGGGCTCATGGATTTTGAAACTGTGCTTTGAAGATGAATCCCAGTTTTAGAAAGACTGAAATCCAACAGAAATGTTGCATTACTTTATTCTACAATTTAACTTGTTCCATTTTTGGTAAACCTCCACAATGTTAAGTTTACAAGAGGTAAATGTTGCCGAGATAGAGATGATATTTATTTCACTCTAGTTGGAATTAAGAAAAAATGTTTGCATCCAAAAAATTTCTTCCATAAATGAGACAGACACTATTGCTCCAACTGCCGGCCCCCTATAGCAATACAAAGCATGAGGTAATACTCATTAAAGGCCTCCATTGGGACAACCCTAATTGCCAGATTTACATTTTGTAGGCAATGCATAATAATGCTAATAATTCTACTTTGAGGTGCTTTGCTAGCCAGAAAAGAAAAGAGCATATTCTATTATCCTCAGGCCTTCAAGAACTGAATAGAGCAGACCCAGAAGAGATCCTAAGGAAAGTCAAGCTTTCATATAATTGGCATCTATCCCATGCAAAGAATTGATGTTTGACTCTATCAGTTCCCAAGAAGGCAATAGGATTCCCAAAGGATTCCTCAGCCTTTTATCCTTCTTCTGTCTTAGCAACTAACCACTCATCTCATCATTAGAACAATCGTCCCTTTGCTGATTGAAGTGGGACTGGGAAATTCTAGCTTTCAGTTCCAAGTCTTATTACAGTGAAATATAAAAAGCCATAATACTTAAAAAAAAAAACCTTATCCATGATCATTGTGTCGATCTTTATCGCTTTCCCTATCTCTTTCTACAGTATTTCTATTATCAATTGATCAATCCATCTTCCTTCTTTCTTTCTTTTTCTTTCTTTTTTCCTTTCTTCTTATCTCTATCACTCTATCCCCTTTCTCTAGGCCTCTATCTACAGTAGTGCCACTTAATTACTCCATTCCACAATAGAAATAAGTTCACAAAGCAGCAGTGTAACATGGGACACCCTAAGGGCCCCAAGAACTGCCCTTATAGCTGCATTCTGCACAATCTGAAGCTTGCAGATAATCTTCAATGGTAGCCCTATATAGAGCCCATTGCAGTAATCCATGCAGGAGCAAGATTTAAGTGACTGAATCCAGGAAATAGTGCAATTGGCACACAATATGAAGTTGTGCAAAGATTCTCCTAGCCACAATTGCCCTTGCTCATTGAGCAGGAGTCACGAATCCAGGAGAAACCCTGGATTGCACACTGTGTCTCTCTGGAATAGTTAAAGTCCTGTAGCTGGAAGCACCATCTACCCAAAGCCACTCAGTCTTATTAGGGTTGTCTGATAAGAAGTCTATTGTCTCCCATCCAGATACCAGCATCTTCCAGGCACTTTGAAAGTGCAGCAACAGCATTTGGGTCACCCAGAATGAAGCTGTATGAATACTATATTGGTTTGTTTCCAATTCTGGCATATTTTTTTCCTGGGAGATGGAGTTTATTGTATTTTGTAAAGACTGTAAATGTCCATCCTCCAGACATTTGTAATAAGAACTTGATAATTGAACTGGCCAAGGTACCTTTCCTTATTTGTTTGTTTATTTATTTATTTATCAAATTTATGGGGCCTCCCATCTCACAAACAAGCAACTCTAAGAAGGACCAGGGGAGACATGATAGCAGTCTTCCAATATTTGAAGGGTTGCCACAGGGAGGAAGGGATCAAGCTATTTTCTAAAGTGCTTGTAGGCCAGACAAGGAATAATGGATGGAAACTGAACAAGGAGAGATTTTAACCTGGAAATAAGGAGAAACTTTCTGACAATATGAACTATCAACCAATGGAACAGCTTGCCCTCGGAAGTTGTGGGAACGCCATCACTTGAGACTTTCAAGGAGAGATTGGACTGCCATTTGTCAGAAATGGTGTAGGGTCTCCTGCTTGGGCAGGGGATTGGACTAGATGACCTACAAGGTCCCTTCCAACTCTGATTATCTGTTATCTGTTGGGTGGCATACAACAAGGCTAAAAATCTATAGTTAATGAAAAGCAAACAATTAGGAGTGGTGTTAAAAAATAAAATTGTAAAATACCAATCTAAAAGAGAAAACATATTAGGTAAAGAGATGTTAATTATAGTGTAGCTACCTTAATAATTCATTGGTCGTTCGAGTCCCCAATCTGATTGCACAACCAAGTTAATTATCTGATGCTTCACCACTTGTCTTAAATGATTTTAAAGCAGTTGATATACTAGGAAAAAAAGAGGCACAAAAGATCTTTTCCCCCTTTTGTTTCTTCTGGATGAATGTGCAATAACAATGTCTTACCAAGTGATGGATTCTTCTGCAGTCTAATGCACACATAGCCCCCATGTCAGGCATGATAGAATTTCATAGAACAAGCCCACTGAAAACCAGGGATGCACACTATGTTTCTTTCTGTGATTTGCTCTTGCCCATAGTACAAACACCTATTATGTGTTTATGCTGTATATCCCAATTGGAGTTAGTTGAAACAATTCCATCTGCTTGTAATGAGCCCCTTTTGTTTATAGGCTGATTTAGGATTACTTTGTCTCAGCAATAATTAACTGAGCCTGGGATTGAATAAATAGAATCCATTTGGATCCAAAGCTTTCCTGGAAGTGCATTGTTTGCTAAGTTAGACAAATATATTTTCTTAAGTGCTATTGTCAGTGTTTAAAAATCTAAAACTGAATGGAGGACACAATAGTAAAATGCACATTTTTTGACCTTTTTTCCTCTCAATGTTATTATTTTTATAAATAACTCAAGACAGTGGACATACCTAATACTCCTTCTTCCTCCTATTTTGCCACAACAAACCTTGTGAAGGGAATTGAGCTGAGAGAGGTAACTAGCCTGAAGTCACCCAGCTGCCTTTCATACCTCAAGTGGGACTAGAATGCACAGTCTCCTAGTTTCTAGTCTGGTGTCTTAATCATGAGGCCAAAATGTTCATTTTCCAAGCAGGGGGCCTCTAGTTCAATCCCATCTGCCTACACCTATTTCACAATGTAATGCTTTATAAAGCATGGGTAGGTCACCATTCATTCTTAAGCTACAAACAACAGCCTCTACAAACCTTCAAGATTGCATTATTAGCATTAAAGGGCAAAGTTCGTTATATTAGTTTCAAGAAAAAAGGATAATATTAGAGTGAGAATGAGGTTTCAATGTTTTGAGGCAAAATCTTCCATCAATACCCATCAACTTTCCTCAAAGTCCTCCAAATCAAATTTTAACCAGCCTTTAGTTTCTCCACTAGTCCTATGTGGATGTAATGTTGCCAGTATCTCCTGCAGTTTTCTAACAGTGCTGGCCCCTGAGCCTGGCCAGGGCCAGATGTTTGTTATGCAAAACTTACAAAAGAGATGGAGAAAAGGAATAATGCGGCTATCAAAGTCACCCAAGAAGACAAGCTGCATCAGATCTTCTTTCAGGAGAATTTCAAATCTATCATTAACCTGCTGCATGTGTGTAGATAATTTTGAAATCCTTTAGTGCTCTTGAGAATTGTAAATATGTGTACCAAGCTAAAAAAAAGGGGTGAGTGGGAGAGGTGCTAATCAGTAGAAATGGTTTTTCTGCCTCTCATTGTAATGCACTTGAGAGAGTTTTAGGTAGCTATGGCATTTGCAAAGGGTTTCCCAGAAAAGTCAGCCTGTGAAATCTTACAGAGTATTGGAGGCAAAGTATTCTCCTTCCAAGTAACTGAAAGACATATGATGCAATATTAACTATCTGAGGGTGCAGATAACTAACAATCTGAATTGGTCTCTCCACATCATCACACGTCATCCTTAGTGAAGTGTGCAAACCAGTGTCTGCATTTCCCGCATCAGATGAGGAGAGCACATCTTTCTCCTTCTATCCTGGCCACTTTTTACAGACACAAGATTGAGAGTGTTTTAACAAACTGCATCACTGTTTTGTTTGGTGGCTACAGTGCCTCAGAGAAAGTTCTTATAGAGAGTGGTGAGGACAGCTGAGAAGATTATAGGAAGTGAGCTTCCTGTTATTCAGGATACTGCTTATAAGTGCTATATGCTTAGAGCTTGAAGCATTGTTAGAGACCCCACACACCCACTTCATGGTCTGTTTCTGTTGCACCCCTCTGAGAGAAAGTTTCAGTATCAGCAGGACTACCAGATTCTGTAACAGCTTTGTTCCCTGTGCCATCCGTCTGGTAAACTTCCAATATTTGTTTTTCTTGCCATGTACATGTATACATCTAAACTGGATTGCTTTGTTTCTCCATGTCATATAATATATGTGAATATATGCATAATCTTGTATTTATTTGTTTATTTTGTCATATTTATATAGTTTATTGAGGTGGAGACCCTTTGAGAGCTGTATACAACAAAATTTCATTTTAATATATGCCAATTAGTGTACATTCAAAGTGACAATAAAGGTATTCTAAGTCATTTACAGTTTCTGAAAGTGCACCATTACAACAACCTTTTAAAACTTTTTCCTTCTTCACTTCAGGTCTCTGATGACTGGCTATACTGCCCTTTTATAGACTTTTCAAATGGAACAGTTTCTTACACCTTTCATAGTTTGGACAGGTGGCAAGTTTCTTTGTTCTTGGATTCTGCCCCTGCTTCTGCTTGTTAAGGCCAAATTTGGTTGTTAAGCTCTGTGAGAATTTACAGAAAAAAGATCAGTGGCTGGAAAGTCCCATTCCTCACACAGTATGTTTAATAATGTGAGAACAGCAAAGTCTGAACCATGTGAATAAGATGTAAATGTTGGGGATCTAATCATTTAATATACATTGGACCTCATAGTTAGCCAGGCTCATTAGGAAGCTGATTTGTAGCACTTCAGATATTGTAATGCATTCATACACTTTTTGTTTTACTATTTACCCCATTTTGAGTTTTTATAAATATAATTTTCCTACAGTCCATCATAAATCAGGTAAATGAAGACATTAAAAACAAAGAGGCTTTCAGATCAAGCTCAACATCTGGCACTGGCATCCATGTAATTTAAACAACGTGTCTATTCCTTCTTCTCTTTGTATGTTATGGCTGGAGAAGAAAATCATTTGGCTTATATTTGAATACAAATGTAGCTGATTTTGCATTTTGACTGAAACCCAAACTAAAACTCTGTTGTTCCTTGAAATTTATGCTTGTCAAATATCACTAAGCTGCTTGTTATACATCACCAGTCCAACTGGACTCTAGACTGTTCCCATTCAGCTCATTTGAGTCTTTGAAGGAGTTTTTTTATGAGTTAATTTTATGGGCTAATAATCAAAAGAATGTTTATTGAACTAAAATAATACCATGACCTTGGCCCTTCTGCTGGAGAGTGACATTTAACAGCATTATAGCATTTAAGGTCTATTCTCACACTAAAGAAGGATCTTCCAACACCACACCATCTCTTTTAAAAACTGAAGATACTGTTAATAATTGTCCTTGAAATTCCCTTTCACTTTTACCAAGACAACAGGTAATATATCTCTTCTTCCTAAAGTCATCCTAGTAATTATGTAGATAGCAGGATACTTGTATGTGGTAAATTTATCTTTTTCCAATAGAAGACAATAGCTGTAGCTTTCAGTTGAACAATTGATTTTTTGTTTGTTTGCATGCAGGTGTTTCTTTACCTAACTAAGTAAGATCACCAGAGTAAGTGCTCCTTGGTGAAGGTTTACTTGCATGCAAATTTCCCCTATTTGAATCATTTCTGAAGTGTTTAACACCCATTTATAGTTATAATAGAAGAGAATATCTGTAGCTCAGGGTTGAACTATTGAGTTCTTAATATTCTTGAACTTGTTTGGTTGGTTGCTTGCAGATGTTTCATTAACCACCTAGGAAATATTATCAGTGCAAAGATATTACCTAGTTGGGTGATGAAATATCTGCAAGCAAACAACTAAGTTCAGAGAATATCTATTTTTTACTGAATGTATTCTTTGCCTCTCCATTGATATAAATTCTGGAAGCAGTTACAGCAATGAATACAGAATATAAAGCTAATGATAAAGCTTATTAAATTAAAATTAAAAGCAAATTTTAAAATATCAAATATATGTACAGTTATTTAAAATTTCTCTTGTGCTAAGAGACTTCCTTGGCTTTTAATGTCATGCTTGGGGCCATATTCAGAAAAGAAGTAAATCCAGGAATAATATAAAGCTGAAATTGATTCATTTTAAAGTAACTTAAATTAATTTGATTTATTATAATTAATCTTTATACATTTTGTATTTATTCCAGTACTCATGCTAATCTTCAGTGAATAATCTTAGTGACAAACATCTTGTATTTGACAAGCACTTGACATTGGCTGGAAATTTAGTGGCACAATGGCCAAATCACACATTGAATCAAAAGATGTGTTTTTATGCTTTAATCACATCTCCACATAGAAATTCACTCTCCTGGCTGTATATAAATATATATTTATTTATTTTTGGAAAATACTATTCACATTTATTTTTATGATGATTGAGAGTCTCTAGTGGAGAACAAATTGATTTCTGAAGCATTTGCTACAATAAAAGATGAATAATGCTTCAACTAACAAAGAGAAACTGGGAAAGAAACATTTCCATTCCACAGCAAACAGAAGGAATCAGTTCCCTGGGATTCTGATTTTTCCTTCTGCTATCAAACATAAGTCATTCTGCATATTTTCCTCTTGTGGCTGATAACTCTTGCATGCATTTTCTATTTAAAATATACTTGATTTTTTTTCCTTTGTAAAGATAGGCCTATAGAACAATTAAAGCCAGGGTAGGCAAGCAGTGACTTTTCAGCAATTTTTTTTTAGGTTCCTTAAAGCAAAATTGCATCCAGTTTTGGAGGCCACGGTATCAAAATATGCTTAGGCTCTAGAAAGAGTGCAGAGAAGAGTAACAAAGATGATTCGGGGATTGGAAGCTAAACCATGAGAAGAATGGTTGCAGGAATTGGGTACATCTACTCTAGTTTAAAGAAAAGAAGGACTGGGTGACATGATAGCAATGTTCCAATGTCTAAAGAGCTTTCTCAAAGAAGAGGTGGGTCAATCTACTTTCCAATCACCTGAAGGCAGAACAAGAAGCAATGGGTGGAAACTTATTTCTAGAAATAAGGAGAAATTTACTGACAGTTGGAAAAATGAATCAGGCTTGCCTTCCAAAGTTGTGGGTGTTCCAACATTGGAGGTTTTTAAAAAGACAACCATTTGAGTGATGTGGTATATGTTTCCTGCTTAATCAGGGGTTTGGATTCCAAAGTCCCTTCCAATCCTGTTATTCTGAAGACATACATATATTTAAAAGGAAAACATTTTGGCTCTGCTCTCATCATAATGCTACTATTCATATTTAACTTTTGGAAGCTGAAAGAATGAAACCGAATTACAATCTTTTCTTCCCTAAAGCAATGCTGTACCATTTCCAGACTGAGCAGAAAAATAATACTGGCATGTTTACCTTCAAAGCAGCTTTCCAAAATCTAGTGATCTCCATATATGTTAATGCTTTTCAGATAGACAATATCATGTATGGGTTGGAATTCTGGGATCTGTCCTTCAAACATTTAGAAGACCTCATTTGGGAAACGTTGTACTAAAGCAACCTTCATAGAAATATGTCCCAGTGAAGGTAGTTTTATACTTGTATCTATAATTGAGACTAATATTTGGACCTGCTTTTTCATATTTCAAGAAAAAATTTAATGCTCAATGGGAATAGAATTCATCAGGATTGTTTCTGTTCTTAAACTTCCTCCCCTACAATAATTTGAAAAAAGGCCAAAATTTTGTTACAATTTTCAGCATGAATATGGCTAAATATATTGGAAATCCAGACAAAAAACAATTAGAAATAGAAACTATCTCAAAAATAAATAGCAACATACTGGAATTTCAATAATCCACAAATCCTAGTAATAATTGTTTTTGTCCTTTATTATCAAATGGGAATCTTTGTTTCCCAGAATTCTGGCTATTTGTCTTTGGGACTTTATTACTGCTGACTGAAACATATGTTTAAGATGTCTACCCAGAATTTCAGTCACCTTGCTGTCCTATTTGCTTGATTACTTTCCTTTGAAAAGCCATAACAAACATATCATAATATTTTTATATCTTCTACCTGACCTATTGGAGCTTTTTAAGCTTCTAGAAATGGTGGTTCTTTGATTTACAACTCTGATGTCTCTCAGTTTAAATGAATGTAAATCTCACTAAAGGTGCCTTTCTCCCAAGTTCAAATTATGAAATTGAGGCATATAAAGAATAGCTGTTCCAGAAAAATTACTAAACTAGTTTTATACACAGTGATATAATTTCTCTTCTTCTCCAGTAATTATATTATCAGTACTGTGACTGATCTCTGAACTCTTAATTTCTTACTATCATGTAGTATTCCTACTATGCTATTCAAATGTTGTTTGTTCATGACACATTTTGACAAAAGAGGGAGGAAGTTTAGACAAAAGGACTTAATTAGAAGCTACTAAATGAATTCAATTTGCACCTTTCATTTATCTGAAGCTTTTGTATACACCATCAAATGAATAGGCCACTAATTTAATTCATATCTCTATTTATGTCTGTCAAGATAGAAGTATAGGTCTTCAAAGCAACCTTTCCAACCTGAGGCCATCCAGATATAATAAACCACAAACTCTAAAATTTTAATGATTATGCTTGCTGGGAATTTTGGAATATGTTGTTCAAAAGCTTTGATCTACAATGGATTGAGGAAGGATGTTTTTACATACCGGGAATAGTCAAGAAATAGTAGCAGGGAGTCTTAAGAATGCATTGAGACAGAGCTGAGGGGAATCCATGAAAGTTGATCAAAAGACATGAGCATAGAGTATTGCACTCAACTACTGTCCAGAAGTGACAAACTTGCCAAAACTCTAGAGTGGCAGGCACTAGCGGAAATAAAATATCCACAGAAACTATGGAAAAATATAACACAGGACATAAATGGCTTTATATGTACAGGAGAAAAACAGTGATGAATATCTTAGAACAATAAAAAAAACCCCTCCAAAAAGGGCTAAAAGCAGTTAATGGCAACTAACCTTCTGTATCAGATAGTTGGAAGGAGAACAAACCAAAGATGACTTGAAGATAACGGAATAATAAATTTTAAAAGAGGGATGATAGCAGTAGAGACAATGGTTTAGTTAATATAAGGAAATAGATGAGTGATGACAGAAGGGTTAAACTTAAGTTCTCATTGTTTAGATAGAGAAAGATACTAATAAATATAAAGAATAGAAATAAAGTTATGATATAATAATAGAGAAATTCAAAGGTGGTAGTGAAATACAATATAGAAGAATACAATAATGCATAGTATGATAATTTAAGGAGAAATTATTAATAATAATATTAAAAGTATTAATTATAATTTTTATTTGAAATAATGCATAGATAGAAACAGAAGACATACATTACAACTCAGAATAAGACAATAGATGAAATTCATTGCAAGAAACTTATATAGTGCTGAAGAATGTTTGATGATTCAGCAAAGATAATTAATTTCATAATGTGAAACATGCATTTTATTTTACTTAAATGATTCCTAAAGTTGTCCTTCTCAACTTTATGAATCTTTGTCATTTTTTGATTCTGAGCTACATACAAAACACAGTCAAAGAGAGGATATTAATAATCATCAATATCTAATTGAAAAAAATAGGCACATATGTCTCAGAACATGCTCATTTATTATCCCAACCCAATAGAGGAGAGTAAAGTTATCTGTAGGTCTCTGTAGGTGTTTAGAATGATGAAAAGGACAGGACTATCCAAACTTCAGGAACAATTGTTCTAATGGGCAAATACAGAAACAGAGAAGGCACACCTCCTAGATCTCATTATCAATCAATCAAAATAGAGCTGGAAGGGACCTTGGAGGTCTTCTAGTCCAACCCCCTGCACAAGCAGTAGGCCATTTCAGACAGGTATTGGCAAGTCTTTTCTTAAAAACATCCTGTGATGAAGCACCTACAACTTCTGAAGTCAAGTTGTTCCACTGATTAATTGTTCTCACTGTTAGGATGTTTCTCCTTAATCCCAGGTTGCTTCTCTCCTTGATTATTTTCCATCCATTGTCTTTTGTCTTGCTCTGGTGCTTCAGAAAATAATTTTACCTCCTCTTCTTTGTGGTAGCCTCTCAAATACTGGAATACTGCTATTATGTCACCCCTAGTCCTTTTCTCTAGACTAGCCATACCTAATTCTTGCAGGAAGCATTTTTACAAAGACAGAACTTGAAGCATGGTCATGGAAGATGTAGCAGTTACTAAAGGAATGGTAATCTTGCAAGTAATGCAATACTATAGCATGAAATGCTTTATAGGTGTCATTTTCCTAAGATGTCCTGGAATGGTGTTATACCTGGAATTTTGGGCATTGTGAGAAATCCCAATTTGAGCTGCTCATCATTTTCAGAGTGCTGCTACTGGAGTTCATGTCATTTGTCACCAAAGCCCTTAAGGACACTTTGCTCAGCTTTTCTAGCTTGGAAGAAGTAAGATCTGACATATAAATGGTTTCTGAAAAGTTTTAAAAAGTTTTAAAGTTTATCTATCCACAGTTACTGCTTCCTTTACTTCAAAAGATGGATTTACTTCTCATGCACAAAGAAGTCTGTTCATGGAGGAGAGTGGGGTTAACATGGCAGCAGTGGTCCAATATCTAAGGGCTACCATGAAGAAAAGAGGGTCTACCAATTCTCCAAAGAACCTGAAGACAAATCAAGAAGCAATGAACAGAAATTAATGAAGGAGAAAAGAACTAAAGAGAAATTTACTGACAGTTATAACAACTAATCAGTGGAACAACTTGCCTCCAGAAGTTGTGGCTGCTCTACCACTGGAGATTTTTAAGAAAAAAAAAGTGAATAACCATTGGTCTGAAATGATATGGAGTTCCTGCTTGAGCAGGGAGTTGGAATAGAAGATCTCCAAGGTATTTCTGATTCTTTTATTGTGTTATTCAAGATACATATCTGAAATTATTCTCCAAATATTATTTAGTATTAGAAAGTCAATTTCGTTCAATAGAAGCTCCAAGTGATATTCTTGTCCCCCACTACCCTTACCAATGTGAGAAGGCAACAATAACCATGAAAAATTAGTCAAGTTTATTCTTCCTCTCCCTGTAATTTCTGCAAAATAAATAAGTAAACAAACAAATGCCATCCAAATACATCAGTTCTGTTATTCCATATAAAGACTTGGGATCTAATTATAGGACTAATCAATATATCAGTGGGAAGCAGCTCCTTAAGCACCCTCCAAGCAGTCATAGATTTAGGGCAACTGAAAAGAACATCATCAGCAACAGCACAGAAGGGTACAAAAGCAAATGAGCCTCATAAAAAAGGGATGAATGATTCTGGCAATGCAAGATGCTCTGAAATAATCTAGAGTTCTTCCCTTCCTTCCCTTCCTTAACCTCTCACTTTTTAGCTTCCTTCCCAGCAAAGCAAATTAGAAAAACACAAAGTGCAATGTTGTTGCAAGTTATCTAGATCTGATTACCCAGGATAATTATTATACATCTTCATTTATGTCCTTGCTTTTTTCCTGTAAAAGTGAAACTAACTTCACCATATCCAGGCACAATAAAATATTGTGTTTCAGTGAATTGTGCACCTGTCAGGTTGCATAATTTCAACGTTGCCAAAGCAAACACTCCTCTCCAAACCCCCCCCCCCCCCC
>BHFT01052814.1:0-27792 GCA_004320025.1 Laticauda laticaudata | reverse complement strand
ACCCCCCCCCCCCCCATGGAACACAAAGTACCAGCTGTGCTAACAACAACTTCAACACATGGCCGACATGCTTGAAGGCATGATATACCCAAAATAGAGTGGCTCATTTTGTTTTCATTTATTTGCTCATTTATTGAAAATAAATATCTCCTTAGTTTCTTCTTGCAAATGTTCAAGGCAGTGTACAAAAACCAGCATTATTCTTTGGAACTGAAAGAATCATTGTTGTTATCCAAGCCTTTTGAAACTCAAAATCTTTTATTATTGCAAATAATTTTTATGTAATGTTGAAAAATTAAGACTTATTGTTGAACTTCCACAGGCAATAGAAGCATTACAACTTCAGAATGCTTGCTGCATCTAACCCATGAGAATTGGGAGAGGTTCTCTTCTTGTCTATGAGCATCAATGGAGGAAAATTACTTTGATTGAATTCTGCTTTTGCATAAATCTTTTCTATGCTTCTATGGAGAAGGAAGAGAAAAGTTTAGAATACAGATTTTTTAAGGAACATAAGCCCACTTGGGAATTCAAATTATTCAATGCCAATTTCTGGAGAGACAAAATATGAAGATGAATGTTTACCTTTTACTCTGCTAGTAGATTTTCAAGAAATATTGGCTAGTCATCAAAGGAAAGATATGTATTTATTATACATATTAAACATACCTCTTTGCTGCTTCACTCATGAATCTTTCAGTGGTTTGCAACAAGAGCTAGAATACTACAGGTATTATAATAATTCCAAATCATCAAATATGTCCCATAACAATAATAAATACCAACAACATAAATCCAAAATAATCATAATAGCGAAAACCTTAACTTTTTATAAACCTAAGCATCCAGACTTAGGGAGGGAGAGAGGGAGGGAGGGAGGGAGAGAGAGAGAGAGAGAGAGACAGAGACAGAGACAGAGACAGAGAGGGAGAGAGAATATTAAATAAAGCCTGTCTGTGAAAGTATAAACTACCATTCAGGGAACAAAATATGGGTCATTCAAGTGAGGCGTAAAAGAGATATCAAGGTGTCACAGAGGCATTGACCTGGATCTGAGGATCTGACATTTGGTTCACAAATTTCCAATTAGGTTTAAATCCAAACACAGCTCCTCAAATTTCTAATTAATGACCCATCTAAGCAGACAGCATTTAGAAGACAAGGCATTGCAGTATTTTACACAGGAAATTGCAAGGAGAAAAAGAAAACGGAGGAAATTGTCCAAAAGGGAAACCTTCACTGGGGAAAGGAGAAGGAATTTATTTTATTATTAACAGTTTATTCAGTTTTTCACTTCATTGTTTTATCCACTAACCTTTCCCCAATTCTATCATTTATGATCATATTCTGTGCCCTTTTAAGTTTCCCTGCTCAGTCATTTTTACTGAATAAAATAATATGCATGTATAATAAGTAAGACACTTGAAAAAAAAATAATTAGGGTAAAGTGTCTCCATATCATAAAATGTATCCTTTTCTTCCTGTACTGACTACATAGCAAAGGTACCCAACTTCTGGGCTGCAGACTGGTATCGGTCCACAGCTTGTTGGGAACAGGGCTATGCATGCAGGGGATGAGCGTGCAAAGCTTCATCTGTTCATGTACATGAAACCATCCCTCCCACTACTGTTGGTCTGTGCAGCCAGAAAGATTGTAGATCGCTACTCTATAGCAAATCACATATCTCAAAACGTAATGTAGGAACAAAGCAAGTATGAATATATGTGTATATCTCACTGGCAGATACTAATCAAAATAGGATATTATGCATCATTCATTGGATGGCTGTTACATCAAATCTTTAACCAACTAGTCATATATGTTTCAAATTTTATTTGCTTCCCAGTTTTATAAATTAATGTATTCAGCCAAGCCTAAATCACTTTTAGAAAAGAAAGCAAGAATCACACTTTAAACACAGGATTAATTTTTAATGATTAATAGCAGTAAAAATATTCTTTTTTTCCCCTTTAAAGTGATGTTCATGCTAAATACTGTCAGTTATATAAATAGGCACTGGTTTCATAATCCTGTTACTTTGAGAGGTAATGAATCATTTCCCTTTAATTCCCTTCTTTTAAACCAGTTGCCTGCTTGATCTAGGTAGCCAAATTGTTAAGCACTTGCTTTAAGACTACTTACTGCTAGTAAAGGCCAAAATGTGTGGAATCAAATCTGAGCCTATGAGACAATGACGGATAAATATGAATACTCAGTGTTTATTACCGAGAACTGATTTAACAGTAACAGGATTGTTGTAACTCTATCCTTCCAGGTTTTAAGTCACCAACAGTACATGACACCAAGGACAGAACAGGTGAGGTTCATAGCCATAGTCATACATGAAAGTCTTACAATGACAAGAATATTGCCTCAGAGATTAATATATTGTATATGTAAATTGGCCATCGAGATATGCAACCACTGCTGCTGTTGTATAGATTCCTAGCTGCCTTCACAAGCTCCTAGATATTTTTGTTCCTAGATATTATTTCAGAGCTAGGAAATCTTCAAAGCTATTGGCCTTTAGTCAAAGGCATCTGGTGTTATTCAGGAGTTCATGGCTACTATGGCAACCAAAGGTTTCTCACAAATAATTAGAAACTTGTCACATGTGGACAGACACAGTCTGGATGTGGTCTTCAAATCAATTGAGATGTGATCTGAAGATAGAGGACATTAATATCTGTCTTTCCAGTCAAATTGTGGATCATCTAAGTTTAGGGCTCCTGCAAGAATGGAAATCAATTAAAATGGACTTCTCGTGAATTCATAAATTTTCCAGAGATCCCCTGGGGAATTTTGCAGCTATTTCACGGGTAGTTCAATGATTAAGCGAGGCATTTATTAGCAGATACTTTATTTGCTAGCAAATCCCTTGCTTAATCATCGCTTATCTGGTGGGACCTGGAACATGATGCCCTTGTCCAATCTTTTATAAAGGTATTGGGGTTGTCATCTGCTCTTTGGAATAATATCCACTACGTGAGATAGATAGGTGCCACATGATTTGGTGTTCTTCCCTATATTATTTAACATCAATATACTGATGACATTGAATTATATATTTCTTCCCATCTTATGAATGTCATCATGCAGTGTGCTCAGTTAATAAAATATGTAGAAATATGTCTATGTCATAGATGAAGATTTTTCCAAAAAGAAGGTCACTAAGAAAGATAAGAAGAATTATGGTTTTGTTTTCTTTGATTCATGTGGGAAAACAGAGAAACAAGAAAAAACAAAGAGAAAATGGGGAGAGGAGCATTAAAATGCATTATCTTTGAACATGAGTGGGACCTACTACCCACCTATCCACTCACCAATTGCTTCAGCCTCTGTCACCACTATGCAATGCAGTGCAGTGCAACCCCACTCACTCACAATGCAGTACAGTGCAATCACTCCTGCACTAGATTACTCCTTGCAACATTTAAAAGAAGTGTGATTTCTTGCTCCACTTAATGTGCTGAACTTGCAACTATATTTTATTAACATGGCACCTGCTCTCCAGAATGCTATCCCTCCAAATCCTTAAAAGTTGTCTCTGTCCCCAAGCCCTGGGTCAGAGTGGCAGATGGACTCCTTATGTGATATTTTGGTCTTCAAATGCTATAGCTTCTTGCTTACTGGACTTTCTAACCACTATTTGAGTCTTAAATAATACAGCAAGACACAGGGTTATCATTTTTGTTAGTAAGCATCACTCAGAGACAATTTACCCAACTGGGGAATAACACAATGCATAAAATTATATAAGCTAATTCTATCTAGCTAATCAGATTTGTTTACATGATTATGAGTTTAAGATAAGGGAAAGCAATTAAGGCATTTACCTGAATGAGGGTTTTTTTTAAATGTAGTCCACAAGGCACTAACCAATGGGAAGACCTTGTTTTGTGTGACTGTTCGAAATGTTGTCTCCTAATATAATATTTATAGATAATTTTTATGTTTTAATTGTACATCACCCAAGATCATTCTGTGAGTGACATGGGTGATTTCTAAACCTGATAAACAAACAAATAAAAGCTTTCAGTAGTTTCTTATCAGCCCTGCTTGTCTGGTCTATGATTATCATGGCAACAATTAGTATCAACTATTTATGAAAAATATAAACACTATCCACGCTTATAATAAGTAAGTATTCTATCCTTAAGGTTTTTTATAAAAATTATTTATAATAGAATTCTTTATTGGCCAAGTGTGATTGAACAAACAAGGAATTGGTCTTGGTGCAAATGCTCTCAATGTACATAAAAGAAAATATACATTCATCAAGAGTCAAGAATCATAAGGTACAACACTTAATAATAGTCATTGGGTACAATAAACAATCAAATCATACTAAGAAACAGTCAATATAAATTGTAAGGATACAAGTGACAAAGTTACAGTCATACAGTCACAAGTGGGAGGGGATGGGTGATAAGAAGTGATGAGAAGATTAATAGTAATAAATAAGAAACATTTATGTCTTTAACTAGTCTGTACCATGGAGTTCAGTTCATGTGAAAAATAATAGCAAGCACCATTGGTATAAAGAAGGCATGTGTTTTCTTCACTTAATGATGCAGGATCCAAATCAAAATGCGATAAAACTCTTTTCCTTCTAATAGAAGATATAATTGGGCAGAATCTCCAAGGAATTTGTTTGCTCCTTCTACATAAAACCCTATTACTGGCTGAGCCCAGAACAAAGATTCATTTCTCATGATCTCCTACCCTTAATCCACCCAGCTTTCTCCCTAGTGGGTACACAGGTGCTCAGACAAGTTAAGAACCTCTTTCTTTGCAAGGAAGCTATAAAAAAACTTAGGCACGCTGTAGAAATGGAAATTCATCAGTGAGGCAGGAAAATGATCCTGTTCTATAGGGAGACAAAAGAGGAGCTTTATGACCCAAACAATAGCAGAAAGTAGGGGAAATGGGTGGGAAGGAATGGGACTCCATAATGGCAAAAAGGAATTTGAATTTTATCTGAATTTTACCTTAGAAGACACTGTTGTTGCTGTTATTTTACAAGTATTTGGCACTAATGAAGTACAAAGTGCACTTGGTGCTACAAAAGCACACAAGTCAGAAAGCTCAACAAGCAGTCTCCAACATTCTTTGCTGCTTGTCAACATGAAGATATCCATTCAGATCCAAAAGAGAGCTAGAATGTCTCCTTCGGTTCTCATTCTGAAGAGATTCCCTTCACATTGCGTTCCTCATTGTGGACGAACAATGGGTCTTATGTCAATGCTTTCTGTTGTCTGAAGTTTACCAGATTAGACACTGCTTTAAATATTCAACCAATATTGATTAAAATTGTGATCAGGTAGTAAATACATTACATCTAAGATTGGGCTAAAGCATATGTTTTTTCAAACTTTAAGAGGTGTAGATTTTAACTTGCAGAATTCCCCAGCCATCACAGGGTTCTGGAAGTTGATGCTTCCAATGCTGGTTGGGAGATTCTGGAAGTTGAAGTCCACACATTTTAAAGTTTCCAAAATTGGGGAAAAAAAACATTTCTGCTGGTGGGGTCCAGCACTTTTTTTGCTGTGGTCCCTGCTCTTTTGAACCTTGTGCCCCCCCCCCCCAGATGAGATCCCCATTCAACCTTCTGATCTTCCATAAGGTCTTGAAGATCCACCGGTTGGTCTGGGGTCCTAACAGAGATGCACTGGAGGTGGGTAACAGATTAAGACAAAAACCCATCTTACCCTGTGTGCATTTTGTTCCCTTCCTCCCCATCTTTTAATTGTAATTTATTAATAAAAATAGTTTTAATGTTTTAGTAGCTTTTATTGTTTGTAAAGGACATGGTGGCTCAGTGGCTAAAACCCTGAGCTTGTTGATCAGAAAGGTCAGCAGTTTGGTAGTTGCGTAATGGAGTGAGCGCTGCGTAATGGAGTGAGCTCCCATTACTTATCCCAGCTTCTGCCAACCCAGCAGTTCAAAAGCATGTAAAAATGCAAGTAGAAAAATAGGGACCACTTTGGTGGGAAGGTAGCAATGTTCCATGCACCTTTGGCATTTAGTCATGCCGGCCACATGAACACGGAGACATCTTTGGACAGCGCTGGCTCTTTGGCTTTGTAATGGAGATGAGCACCACCCCATAGAACCAGAAATTACTAGCACATATATGCAAGGGGAACCTTTACCTTTACCTTTACCTTACTGTTTGTAAGCTACCTGGAGCCACCTCTATGGGGGGGGAGAGAGAGAGAGGGAGAGAGGGAATGAATATTCAGGATTGCCTCTATATTGCCCAGAGCAGATTTAGTTGATGCAGAATTAATCTACCCATGAAGTTATTGAAGATACTAGATGATATAACACTGTTACTTCATTAGCAAAATTACTGGTTAGCATATTTCTGAAATTACCTGTGTGGTGGACCTTCTTGGACTTCACAAGCTGACAGAGGATTTGTCCCCATGTGCATGAAGCCCCATTAGGATAACATACACAAAGGATCTTTCCCTTCATTACTGAATAAGATTTTAAACTGCGTATTTGAATCTGCTTTTAGCTGGAATTAAGTTCAACTGATTGACTGCTGGTTTGCAGATGAAATTTTTTAATGCATACCACTATTTCAGCTAAGGTCTGTTTCAAAAAGTTAATTTGGGTTTTGTTTAATGTTATAAACTATGTATATGTAGACAGTTTTCAAAGAAGGAACATATTAGATTCTAGATGTGCATCAATAAGAAATTAGAAATTTATTGAATTACCTGTATCCCACTTGTCAAGCCCTATCTCTCAAGAACTGCTCAAATAAGTAATAATCATCCAAATTTTAATCAGGACTGTTAATGCAACAACTAGGAGTAAAATACAGATTCTTGGAAACTGTGAGAGGAACCTCCAGCCCTCATTTTTAGTGAGTTCATTAAAGTGGAGTCTCTTTGAATATTTGAATATCTTCTTCCCCAGGCATTCTGCTAACAAACTTCCTCCTCTATTTGTTGGTTGTTTATGTTTAACATTATTTCTGTTTCTTTCTCAGCCACCTTACAATCTCTCATACCACTATTTATACAATGGGATTCTACAATGCACTGGATCATATTAAAAAACAACCTTGTGAAATGGTATATTAAAATAGCATTTCCTGTGTATTGCCTTTTAGATATGTTGGGATTGCAAGTTCCAGAATTTCCATATAAATTGCAGATCTAGTATACTTTTGAAAAAGTGGTATTGTATATCTAGAGCCATTAAATTTAATACTACAGCATTAGAAGTATCCCAGTTTGGATTAGCCAAGAGAAAACAGAAAATATGTTGGGTAAATTTTAAAATTCAGACCATTTTGTTTCAATGCTAAGTGAATGGACTAAATTTGGATCACTAAATCATTCAACAAGCAACATCTCAGCTAAAGGAAGGAGACCAGTAAAAGAAAGCTTGGGGGATGATTAAAAATACAAAATCTTATCCCCTTTTTGTACTTTGTAGGGAGAAGGGAAGCCTAAAAGAGAAAGTGGAACCAAAACAAAACAAAAGGAGACCAGGTCAATTTTCTGTTTTAGAATAGAATGGAACCATAAGGCTGGAAGACCTTGGAGGATTTTTCGTCTAACACCCTGCCCAAGGATGGATATATTATACTGTCCCAGACAAATGGTTGTCCACTTTTTTCTTGAAATCTTTCAGCAATGGAGCACCTACAACTCTGAGATGCAAGCTATTCCACTGATTAATTGTTATCACTATCAGGAAGTTGCTTGGATTTCTCTTTGATACACTTCCACCCACTGCTTTTTCTCCTACTCAGAGGTGCTTTAGAGAATAAGACAACCTCCTCTGTGCCAACCCTAAAGTCCCAGAAGAAAAACTTCTCTTTGTTAAACTAGACATACCTAGTTCTCTTAACTGTTCATGGTATGGTTCAGCCTCCAGACCTCTTACCATTTTTGTTGCTTTTTCTGCACTCTTTCTAGGGGAATGGAACAACTTGCCACAGCCAACTTGCTGCAGCCAACTCATCATGACCGATTCGCCATGGCCAACTCATTGCATCAACTCATCATGGCCAACTTATTGTGTGACAACTTGCTATGGCCAACTCACCACAGGACAACTCACTGCAGGACAATGTATCAATTCTATTTAATTATTTAAACTAGATAAAAAAATATTTTAATTTTTGCCATTCACATTTTATTCTGTCTCTCCTTTTGCATCCTTTCTTTAATGATTCTACTCCACCATTTCTTTGATATTAGTGTAACTCTCGTCCCACAGCGAGTTATCCTATAGTAAGATGGCTGTGGTGAGTTGTTCTGCAGCTAGTTGGCCATGACAAGTTGGCTGTGGAGAGTTAGCTGTGAGGCTAGGTGAGTGAAGGAAGTAAGGAAGGGAAGAGAAGGGAAGGGAAGAGAAGGGAAGAAGGAAGGAAGGAAGGAAGGAAGGAAGGAAGGAAGGAAAGAAAGAAAGAAAGAAAGAAAGAAAGAAAGAAAGAAAGAAAGAAAGAAAGAAAGAAAGAAAGAAAGAAAGAAAGAAAGAAAGAAAGAATCCCTCCAAAGATCATCAAGTATCCACTGATTGAAAAATGGAAGCTTTGACTTCATATGGTGCAGCTGGAAAATCTTTGCCATGCAAATAGATGTATCTACTTTTCCATAAAGAGACAAAACTAACTAGTTCATGTTTGAAAGCCTTCCTGAATAACAGATCAGTATCTGGAAAACCAAAATTTATAGCCTGATGTCAAAGGGTAAAACTGATTAGATTTGCACACTGCAGTGTTTTGTTCAGATTCTATTTAGTGGAACATAGCAAATACGTTAATATTTATTCCATAGTTTTATATAATGTTGTCATTATTTTTGTAACCTGATTACAAATATCAGATACATAAGTCATCATACACTGACTAAAATCCTCTAAATAAAATAACTATATGAAGTCTCAGGACCATTTTTTTACTCCATACCTTTGGGGAAATTCATTTCCTAAATTTCATAATATAATTATCAAAAACTGTTGGTACAATATTCTTCTCTTTTTTTGAGCCAGAAACTTATAAAAAGACTCTAAAGTAAAAACTCTCTGAATTATTCCTCCTGGCTGAAAATATTTAATTTGCCATGCAATCTAAGAGAGATTTGCCAGATAAATGACAGCAACTGCTGATAAAGATATTCAGAAAAAAATGGAAGAAACATGAAGAGGGGGATGGGCATGATGTGTCTGAACTAATGTGGTGTTTTATGACTCTCTAGTGATGATGAAATTCAATCAGCATCACTCTGTTATTTTTCTTTAAAGCCCTATGAGGATTTCAAAGAGTTTTATAGCCCTAACACCTTTAATTGGAAGTAAGTTGCATTGATTTCTAAGGAACTTTGTTCATTCTAAATAAGTGTCTGTTAGGATCTCAGCCTTAATGTGATTAAGTCCCCATTAACAGTCCCCGCATGTGTCTGATAGCTACTTGCTGCTTTTTTTCTGAGCAGAATCAAGATTTTTTTTAGAAAAATCATTTCATGATATACAGGATCTGCAGGGTCTCTATAATCTGTTTTCTTTGCTATTATCCCTTGTCTCACATAAATGGAGGAAGGACCACCTAGGTACAAAGCAGGTATTGCAGAAACTAAATAAAGAACAAATAGAGGTGAGGGGTCTGCTTACTAATTACTTATTATGAAAATGTACATGTCCACCAAAATCATTCATGGTGACTCTGGGTGGATGACAGAAATAAAATCCAAATGCAAAACCCAATAAATCCCCACCCCACTGCCAACAATCAAATAAACCATTTGTTGGGCTCTGCATTACCCCAGGGTTCCTAGGCCCTCTGGCAAAACCATGTCTTCAGGGCCTTTCAAAAGAGTAATCATGGTATTAAGCCTATCTGGGGGTTGATATTCCACAAAGAAGGAGCAATCATGAAAAAGGTCTTCTTCTTGGTCCTACTATATGGCCCCCTTGTAGAGATAGGACCCATAACATACCCTACATTTTCTCTCTAGTGGATTGGCTGTATGTAACCAGGAAATGATGTCCTTCAAATAACCTAATACCAGGCCATGTAGAGCTTTTAAGGTGACAACCATCACCTTTCAAACCATCGAGTTTCCTAGCAGTTCTTTTTTTAGCTACCGTTATATAAAAGTTATAAATACCATCTATCAAGCAGAGCAATCAATAGATGCATACTATAAGGAAATCAACTATCCTTGACAATGCTACAACAATACCTCCACATGCAGATTTCTTTTCCTTTTTCTCCAGTGTCACTACAACTACTATCAGATAACTGAAATAAATTATTTATCTTTTTTTTCTTTTAATAGCAATAACAATAGCATTTAGGCTTATATACCATTTCATAGTGCTTTACAGCCCTCTCTAAGGAGTTTACAGAGTCAGCATATTTCCTCCAACTATCTGGGTCCTCATTTTACTGACCTTGGAAGGATAGAAAGTTGAGTCAACCTTGAACCAGTGGGAATCGAACTTCTGGCAGTCACAGAATTAGCCTGCAAACTTCATTCTAACTATTGAGACACCGTGGCTCTTAAAATACAAGTTAGCTAATCAGACATGCCTGAAAGTCTTGTTATTAGATGAAATTATAATGGATAGAATACAGTAGTATTCTTGGAAAGTCTGATGGTAAAAGTCTCCTTCTCTGAAAATGGTTTTTGCCTTGATTGGTCTGTCTTTTTTTAATTAAAAAAGAAAAAAAATGTGACATTATGGACACCCTGGGTTTCAGCCTTAAAACCTAATTCCAAAATTTACAATTCAGTACAGTATTTTTGAGATTTTGTGAGTCTCCATTTAATTTGCTTAATTATTTAATACATGTATTTTAAATGTTCTACTAATCCTATTTCCTCAGGCCATGGTAATCAGAGGTGAAGTTGGCTTTAAACTGATGATTTTGGTTTCATAATATTATAAGAGAAGAACAGGCAGAGTTATGGGTGGGGTGGCGTTAAGGACACCATCAGCCTAGAGTCATTAGGTTGCCACAAACAGTCCAGTTCAACCCCTCTTGGATTCTGTTGACTCTTATCTGGCACCAATTTAGTATTGAACTTTAACTGACGAGAGTGTTGTATGTAGGTTTGAGCAATAAATCTTTTCAACTTCAATGTAATACCTGGCCCTGACTCTTTGTGCATGATGACTGTTCTGTCCGGAAAAACGCGAGGTAGACCGGGTTCCAACAACAAAGTCTTTATTCCAACAACAATCAGTAAAACGGAACATTGGCTCAAGCCGCGACAGCCCTGTTTAATACTTTCCTGTTCTACCGGCTTGTAGCCAATGACATTCATTTGATTTTGCCGCCTTTGTGCGGCTTCGAGGATTGGTTCCTTTTTGAACCAATCCTTTTAGTTTTTTAGTAACCAAATCAGAATGAGATGTTTGGAGCCAACTATTTTATACAGAACACCCCTCCCCTCTTAGTTCAGTCCTACGTGGTGACGTAGTCTCGCAGGTAGGTGGGGCTTTCTCCTGACTTGACTGGACTGCGCGTTCATTTTTGTTGGAGACTTCGACCGGTTCGGATGGGGCTGTTGTGTCTTCTGTCCTTTTCCCTGGAACCGTCTGGAAGGTGAGTCAGCCATTTTACTGCCGCCCGAGTTGCTTAGGCCGGCGTTTTGCGCGCTGCCGCCTCCCGTTTCCTCCGGGTAGGTCGAGTGGCCTGGCTGGCCCGCCTCCAATGGACTGCTTCACGCAGACTTCCTTCAAACAGTGAGTCTCTATTTTGCTCTTTTTTGTCTGTAATTATTTTCGGAGTTTGATTTAAACGGTTCTTTATTTATTTCTCGCATTTCCCCCCCCTCATTGGTTTGAATTTCGTCATTTTTTGTATATGCATGGTTGTTGTTTTTTCATTTCTTTCTAAGTTTCGGGAACGAGAGCTGGTCTATGTGCGCCTTCCATTCCTGCCGTCGTCTACCGTTAATCGTAGGACTTGGGCCCTGTTTTTTTTGTAATTTGTCCCGGTAGCCATAATGGGTCCCCAGTGAAAGTTTTAGCATAAACTAAATCGCCAATTTCAAAACTCCTGAATTGCGTAGAGGAGTCGGGGGGGTTTTCTGGTGTGAAATTTGGAATGCAGCCATATCTAGGTGCGACCTTAGTTTCCTCCCATGCAGTAGTTTCTGCTGGGTGTTTTGTTGGTTGTGGTACTTGGTTTGTTATATGTTGGAGGGTGAGTAATTGGTTTATTCTGTTTTGGACATCTCCAGTGTCCATTTTTTCTAAACCCTCCTTGGTAAACCTGACCATTTCTTTCTGCCGCTACGCCGTTTGCCAGCCAGATGGCGCGGCGCGTGTAAGGGCACGTGTCTTATACCTAGGGAGTAGCTAGGGTATTGGCTCGATTGTAGGCTGGTTAATTGTGGCCCATTATGCGACACTAGGACGGGTCCGGTAGGCCATGGGTTGCAAAAGTTTGTCGAATTGTTTCATCACGGTTTCTTTGTGTCGTTGATGCATAATCTTTACCTCTAGCCAATTAGAGTATGCATCCACAACAATCAGAAACGTGTGCCCCTTGGTAGGACCTGCGAAATCGATGTGGATCCACGACCAGGGGCCTCTTGGGGTTTTCCCAGTCCCTTATGGGTGCTTTTGGTGGGGATGGTCTGATCTCTGGCATTTGTGCACGAGTTTACCAGTATTCTAGTCCCTATCAATACCCAGCCACCCAGACAGACTTCTAGCAAGGCTTTTCATTTTACCAATTCCAGGGTGGCCCTCGTGCAACATACCTAGTACCCTGGATTGCAATTTGTTAGGAATAATTACCCGCTCACCCCCACAATAAACATCCCTTTTGGATTGAGAGTTCAGTTTTTCTCTGGTCCGGAAAGGTTTAAAAGTCTCAAGTTTTTGGTCTTGTTCCGGCATCTCTACCTACCCAGTTAAGGACGCGGGCAGTCAATGGTCTTTTGCGGAGGCTCTGGGCGACATCATTCGCAGATATGGGTAGATCGGGGCAAGTCTCTATCTGTAGAGCAGTCATCGTTGGTGCCGCAGGTCTTCTTCTGTTAAATGGCAAGGGTGCTCTGCTCAAGGCGTCCGCATGGGAAATTTGTTTCCCTGGCCGATGTATTAGAGTATAGGAGTAGGCTGCTAGGAACTCTGACCCACCTAGTACATTTCTTGGGAAGAATATTGGTGTTGGGCTTGTTTCACCACCAAGATTCCTAATAGCGGTTTGTGGTGCTGTTACCAATTGTTGAAAAGTCCCAACGCTGGCATATATGTTACTCGGGAAACGTTTGACTGGCGTATGGAGTTGCAAGGCCGTGTCCAATTGTGAACGCGCGGTTTAGCAGTTGGAGGATAGTAGTTGGTATCGTGGTGCGCATACGATCGTTTTATCCAATCGTTTTGAAAGATATGCTGGGCTTTCTTCTCAGAGTTGGTGGCTCAGGATCGCACCGATTTCCAAAATGGTGCGAGCATGAGCTGGTCAGTGCACGTCTCTAATGGTAGTGTGTCGCTAATATTGAAATGGAGACGGTGTTCGATTTTAGCAATGTTTTTATTATGTTGGAAAGCTTTCTTTTCGCTTTATCACCCCAAGTCCAAAATGCTTTCTTGTCCTGAATTTACCGGGTGGGGGCCTATTGGTTCCCTAGCCCCCATTACCTTATTTGGTAGAATACATTATAAATAAATCTATCAGCCCTAGAAAATGCTTGAAACGTCGTTTTGTTCTTTGGTTCTGGGGCGTCTTCTAATGGCTTTTAATTTTTTCGTTTTCGGTAGGGTGTATAACCTTCTGCCGTCTATTAAATAGCCCAGGAATTTCGACCT
Organism: Laticauda laticaudata; assembly: GCA_004320025.1. Classification (NCBI taxonomy): domain Eukaryota; kingdom Metazoa; phylum Chordata; class Lepidosauria; order Squamata; family Elapidae; genus Laticauda; species Laticauda laticaudata. The sequence goes on along the minus strand of BHFT01052814.1, from coordinate 13,991 downwards.
CTTTTTATTAGCAGCACTTTTCTTTTTATTTGTAGCGCAGTCCACTGAATTTGGTTATTACTTTCTTTAAGTCTCTTTCTTAGTTGGTTTTCCATTTTGCTGAGATTAGGACGTTGCCGAATAAATGGTAGCGATCTCCTTGTAGCCATTTAGAGCGTTCCATTAGCTCTGAAAAAACCGCCTGGGGCTACACTCACCTGGTATGTGTCCAAATTGGAGTCTGTTTACAATCTGAAGCCACCCTGGTGTGAGGTAACTATAGTCTTGTGCTTTCTGCTGTTCTGGACGGGGTCTACATGGGAGCTGACTTGACTAGCTTTGGTGCCAGATGAGAGTTTGGCAAAAACTTTTCCACTCCCACAGGGAATGTAGTAAGTGCTGCAACTTGCAACCGCTGTATGCGGCTCTGTTGCAGTGCGTGGTTCAGGGTAGCCTTTGTAGTCGCACCACAGATTCGAATGGACCCATGAGTTTAATAGGTTGTAACTATAGGTGGGTTTCCCACTTGGCATGGGTCCGACAGGTTCTAATACCCTTCTTGCGGCTACTAGGTTTATTTAGCTGTTCCTCAAATCCTTTGCTTGTAAGTTAAGCAAGAAGGATCTCACCTGGCCTTTAGTCTCTGTGGGGGGAGAGTATACTTCAAACGTGGGGGTCCGTAGACTAACAAGAAAATGGGTTTCCCCCGATAGCTTGCCAGTGAACCGTCAAAAAACGTCTGGAATTCTGGTAGTCTCAGATCTAGTGGCACTTTCTACTCTCCCGATGGGCCATCAAAATGCCGCACATTCGCATGCTTTCTGAGATGCGCGCCTACTGTGCAGGAACGTACTGATCACTCTATAGAGGGTCAGGGCGTGTCGGCCGTATAAGCCAATGTGGCAAAGCATTCTAGATGCCTGTCATTGGTACGAGTCTTCGGCTAACATATTAACACGGTACACATCGCGATATGATGATACTGAGGAATGGAATCCTCCAGATTCGTCCTGCGCAGGCTCGACATGACGGGCAGTGTCGTTCCATGGTATCATAATTGAGTTTACAATGCCGGCTAGGATGTTTCTACTTTAGGGTCAGTCCATAGGACAGCGAAATATAATGGGAACTAGGTCTCGTACATTTCCAAGGTTTGGAGGCCTATCTGTCCCAGTTTATACCGATTGATGTTGACTATGATACCAGACGTTGCCGTAACCCGTTCTCCTGACGTTTTTCCGCAGAAGGGTTCTTATGACTCAGTGTCAGATACCAAGATTTATTTGACGTTTGATAGTCTCGTTCTTTCTAGTGCTAAACGCTCTACCGCTCCATGGCTTTCCTCACTGCTGCTCGACGTGACAGTCCTCGATCTAGATGTATTCTACTAACGGTTAGTTGTTCGTTGTTTCCTGCCATTTTCTCTTGCTAAGCTATGCCTGCTCTGTGGCGGAGTTTTATCGTCGCGTTCTCGATGAACTGAGTTCCTTGTTATCACCTGTAGCATGACTTCTAGGATATGCGTCATCTATGCAAGTCTGCAAATGGCATCCTCGACTAGAAACTACTGATCGTCTTCGTGTGTCTCCTCGCTCTCCAGTCGCAATTATATCTCCCTCAAATCTTCTAATTATTCCGCAGCTTTCTATTCATTGCAGTTCTGCAACAGGCGTGGAGACCTAGTCATCTTCGTGCTGGAGAATATCGAATCTCAGTACCTAATTCTCGATTGATTGTATTATAAACAAACATGGATACTCACAACTATATATATCTGTCGCAGGTTAATGTTAGGTATGGCAGTAGACTGTTTTTCCTGCCAGCTTCGTTTAGTATGGTCGGGTTACATGCATCTCTTTAGCAGAGATTTTCGCGGGCGGTCATACGGCTGTGGCTTCCGCGAGTGCCCGGCTTATTGGTTATTTGGGCCTTGTTTAGTAGTTTGCTCTGTGTATGTCGAGTTCGTAAGCCCAACACCGACTCGGTCTCTCATGGCTCTCTAGGTTTTAGAAAATTCACACTCTCCCCCTATTTTCGAGAAGCACTAGCTAAGCGATCACGACGTCGTCTACTTCTCTCCTGGTCTCTGTTCGATAGAATTCATGTCGCTTTAAATGTTGGACACCATCGAGCGTAGTGAGCTTTGAGCAGCTCTCTGACAGTTCTGGGCACTGCATTTGCTTGACGTCTCGGGGGCTTCGCGAGGGCTTTGGCCATCTGAAGATTGTAGGCCCCGCAGCATGTTAAGAACACACCCTCTTGCCGCGTGATTTCTGAGATTCCCTCCCATTTCTCATTAGCTTTCCATTGTACATCTGAAACGGGTCTACATAGGGAATCCCAATTCCTCTTCGTTGGGATTAAAAAGGTGCGCGGCTGTGCGTTGTCCCTGGCCATTTCTGTTGCTGTCTGGAATTCATACTATCTAACCCACGGTGCTTGGTCTCGCCGTTTAGGACGATCGCCGTACTCTTGTCGCCAAGTAGCCTCTGTCCGGAAAAACGCGAGGTTAGAGTCACGGGTTCCAACAACAAAGTCTTTATTCCAACAACAATCAGTAAAAAAAACGGAACATTGGCTCAAGCCGCGAGCAGTCCCTTTTTATAACTTCCTGTCTACCAGCTTGTAGCCAAATGAACCAATTCATTTGATTTTGCCGCCTTTGTGCGGCTTCGAGGATTGGTTCCTTTTTGAACCAATCTCCTTTAGTTTTTAGTAACCAATCAGAATGAGATATTTGGAGCCAACTATTTTATACAGAACAATGACCATTCTATTATCTTGTCTGGTTATAGACTCACTTCAGATAAGTTGGATCTCTCAAGCTGATGAGGAAGTATGGGGAACTGTGAATGGTTGGTAGGAGTAGAACATGAGAGCTATTTTGCTAAATAACTTACTCTACAGAGTTAGGTGTCAACAATCCAGAAGTCTTTAAATTGTATCTGACTATGCCCTTTACATTAAAAGGAGGGTTAAGAAAATCAAGATGGTGGTCATTACCACATGATCAAACTCTGCTCACCAACTCTTTAAAGCTTTTTTGTATGTGCAACAAATGTAAAAAAGAAGGTGGGTCTTTGTGGAGGACTAGCTTTCATTTGACATTTTAACCCCTCCCCTTTGGATGCTCCTGAACATAATGGTTCTGAAGCAGAAGATACAATACCATTTGGGGGGAGGGTATTAGTTACCACCCTACCATTTTCTTTTTCAATATGCTCCTTCTGTTCTTTTGTACTATTCCAAATGGATATTCACAAACAGTTAAACTCAGTGAAAATAAGTAGTGTCCACTAAGCTATACTTGAATGATTTATTGAATGGCTGAAGATTGTCAATAACACAGCTGTCTCAGATGAAAAACTACGTACTCATTTGAATGGGCATTGTGTAATCCAGAATTCTCCAGAAAGTAATTCAAATCTATGTGAAATTCCCACCTGAACCTCTGTAATCTTACATTTAGATTTCACTGAAGTAACTTACATGATAGATGGTGGGGAGAGGCAGGAAGGGGGGAAAGCTACATATTTCTTTCCCTGTTGATTTTTGAAGACACTACAGTTATTTCCAGAACTTCTCTTACATCCACTCTTATATGTTGAACCAACTCATTACAGCTCATTGAATCATTACAAACAAAACCAATCACACTGAACAGCATGCATGGTGAAACTGTCACAATAAAGATCACAAACAATGAAAACATTTTTGGCTATCTGCGCATTACAAAAACAAATTCACCAGCTATGCACAGTGGACACAGTATGGACCATTGAGCAGAGAGCATAGATAGGAACCTATACTGCACTGCAGCAATTGATATTTCTCTATACCCCATTCATTGCTAGAAAATTGGAGCCACATATTTCTGGACAATGAAGAAATAATTTAATCCAATTGGATTACTAGAGTAGTGAAGAGACCTATTTCTTTCTCTGACCAGGCTCCCTTGCCCAGAAATAGGAAAAAGTGTTGCCTGAAATAGGAAAATTTTAAATGGGACAAATTCCTTTGAATGTATACAGTATGTCAATTTAAACATGAAAGGAAATGAAAACAAGAGGTAAAAATTAGTGCATTTTCTTCCTCTTTCTTCCTTCTCAAAGGAAGACAAGGCTATTGTGGCCTCAATGGTTTCCACACACAATGGTTCCCACACACACCAATCACTTTTATTTTAAAAGCCTTTTATTAAGAGGGAATTGTTCATATTTATAGGAAAAATTACACATAACATTTAAAAGCTGGAGCACACATCATTCAGTTGATATGGGTAGCTTTGCAATTACCCGATATGGTACTTGACAAAACATTGATGTCCAAACATGCCTACTCCTGCCATCTCTCCTTATTTTCTGGATCAGCTACTCAACCTTTTATTTAATAAATTCTTTGGACATTTCTCTAAGTAGAATGTTTATCAAATCTGCTCATCATGTGAGTCCAGGAAAAACTAACATTTATAGAAGAGAGGATTGTAATAACATTCAAAATCAGACCAGTGTGCTGAATGTTGGACTAAAACAAACAAGATGAAATCAAATAGATATAACTGTAAAGGCTTATCATTATTTACAAAATTATCGAATAAGCAGTATATAAATGCAGGATAGAAAAAATAGACAGTAGGGCACATGAAAGGATAAACAAAAGGATTTTCAAATATTAAAAAAATAATCAGGTGTTTGAAGATTACTGTTATATTTCCTTAAGCCACATTTTCACTCTTACCTATTTTGGCTGGATTTTGAAACCCATGACCCACATAGAATCTTCTCTAGATAAAATTATTTGTCAATAGTAGGGAGAGATGTCATTTATTCCAAAGGTGCTTTTTCTAAGAGGCAACTGGACTTTCTGGTTTTCTTTTGAAGATGTTTCGCTTCTCATCCAAGAAGCTTCTTCAGCTCTGACTGGATGATGGGGAATGGAAGGATTTATACTCCTTGCAGATAACTGATAATTTGCATTTTTTAGTGAGTCACTGAGGTCACATGGAAGTCATTTATTGTTGAATAAATATGGATTTAAAAGAGAATATGGATAAACACTGGACATCTGTTTCCAGTCCATATTAGTTTGTAATGTCTTGGTCTAAATACCCCCCAAGTTTCATCTTTCTGTTTCAAGATGGACTAACATTTTGTTAATTTACACAAACCTTCATTCATAAATATATTTCTGAAGCATTGCCTGAGAAAACATAAACTTAAATGTAATTTATCCTAAAACATTCACACTTTGAATGTATTTTCTCAGCCAGAAATTGTAATTCATACTGTGCATATTCATATGGAGAATAGATCCCATCCTGAAGATGTTTAGTTTAGTTTAATTTAGTTTATTGTCATTGCACCTCATACAAGGAAATCAAACACAATCTTCAGTGAACATCATGACCATGAAAATAAACACAAACACACATCCTTCACACTCCATACGTTGAACCGAAAACCCCCAACACCGCACCAATACTGCACTATACAGTAGAATTCAAAAGAGCTACTGCCCTGGGATAGAAGCTATTTTTCAGCCTATTTGTTCTTGTTTTTATTATTCTGTGCTGTCTGCCAAATGGTAATAGTTCAAAAAAAAAAAANTTCTGGGCAATGATGTTAACCCTCTGGAGTGCTTTCGTATCAGCCACTGTGCAATTGGCAAATCATACAGAGATGCAGTAATTTAAGATGCTCTCTATGGTGCAGCAGTGTTTCATTCAGTTGTTGTTTTCTGTTCATTTTTTGGGGGGGGGGAGTGATTGTGCACCAGCTGAACTGGGCAAATAGTGCTTGGTTTGGTTTTATGTTATCTTTGGGCTCCTCATTGTTTTTTATTTTTATTTTGTAATTTTTAATTGTAAAATGTTAATGTGACTTTGGCAGGCAATAAATAAATGAATGAATGAATGAAAGAAAGAAAGAATGCATAAATAAATAAATAAATTAAAATAGGTTCTTTGGATTCCTAAATGTGAGTTATTTTTTAATTCCCATGGCAAATTTTCTCTCTTCTCATTGCTTGTTCTGCATTGTGTACTCTCTACAACCTGAAGGATTTAATTTGCCTTTATTAAGAGCCTTGCATTTTACAAGCTGTGGGAAAATGCTATAGCTCAGAAGGTATAAAAGCGCATAATCAGGGAAGATACAGAATGGAGAATAATATTTAGCAGTCCTCCAATTCAAAGGTAAATTTTATACCTTTTATCTTAGACTCACATGCATGTCTCAAATACAATTATGACATTCTATAAAATGAGAACTATTCCAACAGAATACACACACACACACAACACACCAGGGTTTAAAGTAAAGTTTTATCAATGGAATTCAGGGCAGATCAAGCCATTGCAAAGCACATTTTGCACTAAAGGACGCAGTCATTGGTGAAAGTAGTGTTATTTATCATCATGCTAAACTGGGTTGGAAAACTAAATTATAAATAAACCAAGGGTATAGCCGAAAATACTATCTGAAACTGAATCATAATTCAGCTGTTATCTTTCCATGGGCTCTTCATAAATACACACAACCAATATTTTTATATATATTACAGCCTCCGCCTCACCCCAACACCCAACATCTCCTATTCAGTGAAAGAGAATACCGTTTAAAAAAAAAACCAATACAAAGGAGGCCTTTGGGCCTCCTTGTTCTAGGGACTTTCCATCTTTGGTTTTGAATAGGGTACATGTGCAATCTGGGACTCTGTTTAATGCATCTTTTTATAAGTCTTAGAGAAAAGCTACCGTAATTTGTAAAGTTCATAGATAAAATTGATTGATTTTTCTGATTTCTTTCCTTTAATTTAAAGGAATGACTAATTAGGCAAGGCCACCAAAGAAGATAATATGTAACAATGTAGTTACAATCTGACAGTCTGGAAAGGTTACAATTTCTGTGATATAAACTTAGTGGAGTGGAGCACAATTTATAGGTAATGTTCATGATCAGCATTGATAATTTGCTGAAAAAGAGTTGGGGGGGATTATACTGCCAAGGGTTCAAGATGGTTCATTGGGCTGGAATAAATAAGCCTGCAATGCAACTGTTTAATGAAATTTCAGAAGTCCAGGGAGGTGACCTGAATGATGAAAATTAGACATTGAGGATGGAGTTCAGAGACGTTATAGTGATTTATTAACTCCCTCATATTGTTTTTCTATGCTCTCTTTTGAACCCTCTTTGCATTATCTTCCACTTAAGTAACGCTTTGCAAATTCTGTCATGTGTCCTTTCTCTGACTTGTATCCACGGCTCAATTGTTTTGCATAGTTAGAGAAGGTCTTCATTGGCCATTTTTTTTCATAGAAAATTCACCACAGAAAGAATCCAATAGCCACACTGTTCAGGAATTATCTTGCAAAGCATAAAGATGTTCATATTTGTTTTCATTCATTTTTCTGTAATAACAGTATGAATTACACACATAATCAAAATGAAATAAAATCAGGATATGGATACATTTATCTCTGCTTTCTATAAGTTTTATGTTTTCTGATGCACAAGATTTCTATGATTTATTTTTGTGTTTGCTTTTGAATGTTTGGATAAAAAGAACTGCATAAAAATGAAAGTTCCCATATGCATTTCTTTAACTGGATGGAAAGATGAAGTTCTTCAAGTATATAATCATGTCTCACTAAATACGTATTCCACACTTTAACTATAGTCTAATCTATATATTAGTTTACAAAATGTGAACTTAGTTGGATCACTATTAAATGAGAAGCAAAGAGATTTTTTTTCTCCTTGAGTCATGCAATAATAAGTATGGTGAGTCATGCCTTAAAAAGTATGGTATGTTTAGGGGTAGTTTCTTTACAGAAAAATTAAGAAACACAAAAGAATGGTCAACATGTTTTTAGTGTTTGTTTTTTAGTCTTTAACACTATGAAGTATTCCTGAAATAAGATTATTCTCATTCATTCTTCAACACAGTGACTAAATTAGTAGACCAGCAAAATACTGTGGACATAATATATTTAGAAAATTTCAACAAGGCATTCACCAAAGTAGACCACAACCTACTTCTTTAGTAAAGGGCTTGTCACATAGGCCGACGGATGCAAAACGTATGTAAAAAGGACACAGCGGACGAGAAAATGTTCCATCCATTGTTATCCTATCTCAAAAGTGCCCGAATTTGCATAAGCAGAGCTGGACAACAACAGAAAGGAACAGACGGGGGAGGATGTAGCCAGGATGTTAAGCGGATGCTCCACAGAAGCCAAGCAGAGAGAAGCGGATGGAACCAGATGGCAGCATCCGTAGGGTTCCGGGGGAGCACAGCGAACGGGACGCGCAACGGAAGGAACGGATGCAGAGCGGATGCCTCAGTGGATGAAGCGGATTGCATCATGGAAGCCTAGCGGATGCCTAGCGGATGCAAAGCGTTCACTGCGCATGCGGGAGAGAATTCATTGCGTCAGCCCCACAGATATAAAGGGAAGCAGCTCGCAAGCAGGTCACCATTCAGAGGAAAGACCTGCTTGCCAGACACAGCTCCAGCCAGCCAACAACCATGGGGAAGAAGAGGAAGCCTATTGCCATCTGCTACCAGCCCTGGCAAGAAGGACAGGGCCACCATCCCACCCCCTGGCCCTGACTCTGTTTCTGCTGGGGCTTCTGCTGCTCGGTCTGACTCTTCTGGTGCTGGGGCTTCTGCTGGCACTGCTCCTGGTGGTGGGGCTTCTGCTGGTGCTTACTCTCCTGGCGCTGCTCCTGGTGCTGGTGCTTCTGCTGGTGCTTACTCAGCTGGCGCTGCTCCTGGTCCTGCTGGTCCTGTTGGTCGCTGCTGGTGCTCCTGGTGCTGCTGGTGCTGCTGGTGCTCCTGGTCCTACTGTCCTGCTAGTGCCTCCTGGTCCTGCTGCGTCCTGCTGGTGCTGCTGGTGCTTACTCTGGCTGCTGCTGATCCTGGTCCTGCTGGTCCTGCTGGTGCTACTGGTGCTTACTGCTGCTGCTGATCCTGGTCCTGCTGGTGCTGCTGGTCTGCTGGTGCTGCTGGTCCTGCTGGTCCTGCTGGTTCCTGCTTTTGCTGCTAACTGTTGTTGTTGCTGCTGCTGCTGGTGGTGAATGTAGTGGAACAGCCCCTAGAACCTCGAAGCCCCTCTGATGAGGCCCAGATGGCCCTGCAGAGGGAGGAGAGGCATACGCATGAACGGGAGAGGCAGCAATACTCCATCAAGAGGAACATGAGGATGAGGTGCTGGAATGGCTGCGGGAGAATGAGTATCTATGGCGGAAAGGGACACAGGCTCTATCGAGACACCAAAAAGAAGCAGGCTGCTTGGAGAGAGAAGGCGGAGATCCTGGGCTACACTTCGGAGGTCCTCCTCGGCTGGTGGAAGTACATGCACACCTGGTATGGGAAGCTGCACCTCAAGAAATCTGGCCAGGCCACAGTCAAGCTGACGGACTGGGAGACCTACGTGATGGCCAAGTGCAGCTTCTTGGAGGGTGAGATCGCCACCAAGGAGCGCCCCTCTGACAACCCTCTCTCTTTCAGGCAGCCCACAGAGAGTCAGTCCTCTTCTGGCCAAGAGTCAGCTCCTGTGTCCAGGCAGGTATCTGTGGAGCGTCCCATGATGAGACCCCCCGACAGCTGCACTCCCCATGGCAGAGCGTGTGGAGGACCCCCTGATGCAGTGGGAGCAAGGAGAGGCACTTCCACAGAGACCAACCCACATCCACCCCAGCTCCACCTCCACAGAAAGCAGGCAGGAGCCAGACCGGGGGGCAGAGCCACACTTTCCTGCTGGAGATCAGGGACACATCAAAAGCAGCGTAGATCTCTCTCTCAGCTGGTACACACCGAATACCATCCTCAAACCGCAAGCCCGTTCTCACCTACGTCAACCAGACCTCCTGGACATGTCTGAATCACAGTACCAGGTGATCAAGGACAGGATCACAGGTCTTCTTCACAACCCTCCAGGCCCAGATGACCTGCTCCTCACAGTCCAGGTCTGCTCCTCCACCCCAGGTGATGTCACAGCCCTTCCAAGGCTTTCCACAGGCCCTCACCTACCAAGGCTATGGCTACCAGGAGTTCCAGCAGCACAGGCAGCCCTTCCCAGTCCAGGCACAGGTTCATCATACGGCACCGGTGCCATTGATGCCACTGATGCACCGACGCCACCGACACACCAATGCCACCCACACCACAGATGCCACCCACGCCACAGATGCCCCACACCTCACTCGCTCACCTGCAGACCAGACAGTCCACTACACTCCTCCTTCCTCCACCCCACAGCCAAGCCCGCCTCAGAACATCTGTCATCAGTCTTGGGACTCGACCCCATGTCCTGAAGGAAGGGGCTCTCAACATCACAGGACTGAGCCAGCTTTCTGAGAGCTTCCTCCCACACATCCCCTGTTGTCCTCTTGGGCCAGGCACCGCCAATGGCGCCTCAGACCAGCACTCAGCAGCAGCCACCTCCACAGCACCTGGACCCTTCCCCTCTGAGACTATGGGCACACCTCAGAGTGACTGAGAAGAGTGCCAGAGATTGGGTTGCTACCTGTTGACTTTATCTTTTCTTGGGACACTTTACTTGGGTCATTTTGCTTTTATAGTTTGTTATTAATAAAGTTTATCTTTGCTTCACACACTTGGTTCAGTTCTTTTTGTCAATAAATCTTGGTGGAAACTTTTAGAAATGTTTAAGCCTTTGCATGCTTGTGGGATGGGTAAGGATAGCAGTGGGATGGGCAGGGATACCTGTGGGATGGGCAGGGATACCTGTGGGATGGTTAATAGCTGTGGGGATGGTTAAGATTAGCAGTGGGATGGGCAGGGATACCTGTGGGATGGGTAATAACTGTGGGATAGAATAAACCTCCAGTGCAAGCATAGTGGGACTGTATGGTCACCCTCCAGGTGCCACACCTATGGCCCTTTATTATCAATAACAATGTAATCATTCATCAACACATTTCAACATAAACAAACCCTTTATTAAATGCCCTGTTTCATTGTAGGGCCACTCAACTACATGGCACAATCTCATCAGTGCTGGATGAGACAGTAGACAGATGCTGGATGGATAGAGAGGATGAAAAACGGACGCAGTGAGTACAGAATGGATGCATCACATTAACCAACGGATGGCAAGTGTTTCTCTCTGTTTTACAATCCTCTTTCATCCGTTGGTGCTGTGTGACAGGGGCTTAAGCTAGAAAAAGTGGCATAGATAGCACCACCACTAGATGGACTCACAACCGGCTGACAAACCATACTCAACAAGTAGTCCTAAATGGATCTAAGTCTACATGGAGTGTGCCACAAGGTTTTTCGCCAGTACTCTTCAATATCTTTATTAATGAACTTAGATGAGGGAATAGAACGAGAACTTACCAAATTTTGCAGACGATACTAAGCTGACAGGAATAGCTAATCACTCAGAAGGATTGGCTCAAGATCCATTTGGATCTTGACAGACTACAACACTGGGTCATATCTTAACAAAATGAAATTAGCGTGTAGAGAAAAGTAAGTCCTACAGTTAGGCAGGAAGAACCAAAAGTACACATATACACTGGGTGAAACAAGGCTCAATGGCAGTAACTGTAAGAGGGATCTTGGAGCCTTTGTGGACAACCAACTAAATATGAGCCAGCAGTGTGCAGCAGCAGCCAAAAAAGCTAATGCAATCCTAAATTGTATTAACAGAGGATACAATCAAGATCAAGGGAGGTCGTAATATCACTCTATAAAGCCTTAGTAAGAACCACACCTAGAGTACTGCATATTGTTTTGTTTCAGTACAAGGAGTACTACACATTGTTTTGTTCACCACGTTATAAAAAAGATGTTGAGACTCTAGAAAAAGTACAGAGAAGAGCAACCAGGATGATTAGGGGACTGGAGGCTAAAATATACAGGAACTAGGCTTAGCTAGTCTAGTAAAGAGAAGGGCCAGGGGAGACATGATAGCAGTCTTCCAATATTTGAGGGCCTGTCACGGAGAGGAAGGGGTCAAGCTATTTTGTAAAGCACCTGTAGTCCAGACAAGGAATAATGGATGGAAACTGAACAAGGAGAGATTTAACCTGGAAATAAGGAATTATTACATCCTGGATTACATCCAGTATTACATCCTGTTCCCTGAAAGTAAATTCACTGAACTCAATGATATAACAATTCAGTTCTACAGATGTCTACTAATAAGTCTGAGCTGAATAATACCTACTTCCACATAAGTGAATAAGAAATTGAAGGCACATGGCTTACCAATTAAGGTTATATATTAACTTATATATATGTCTGCACTTTCTACAGATTTAATTTTGACTCTCTGTGGGTAAGGTTGCCTTATCCTGCTTCAGCAACTGGCAGCTCATTTCAGAGCTAAAATATGAACATATCCTTACACACTGTCCTGAAGTGGATTTTTCATGACCAGACATAAATTTTTTATTAATATACTGAGAGAAGAAGAAAAGGAAGAAGAAGAAGAGACCTATTAGATAAGAATCACAGAAAACTGAAATCAATGTAGCAGTGGGTAAATCTAATTCAAGGTGGTGGGGGTAGTAAGCTTAATTAGAGCTGATGCTGTTTCAGCAGTCTCTGAACACAAGCCTGAATCAAGAAACTATAATGCAGAATCAAATTAAAAATGGAATAATCTAACCCTTGCTGCTAAATATGCCAATATTGTATGGAGCTGATGCCCCTATAGACATTGGGTCTTCTTATTTTTTTGTGCCCCTGTTGTATGCTATCAACGCAGGAGTTTTTTATGAATCCAACTTCCTCAATTATCTCTGAAACAAGAAAATATTATTAACAGTTTGAGAAGATTGTGAATCTTACATCATCTTCAAATCACAATTAGTATTCAAACTAGTTACAATTCTGATAGTTAGAATTTCAAAATTAATTGGAAACAATTCTGATAGGGAGGGAGGAAGGGATTACATAGTGTCAGATCTGTGCATCTGCCATTCTTCAATGGAAGAAGAAGGGGGGGGAATTTATACAAGTAATCCTTTTTGATGTAACCTGAATATATAAAACCTTATATTGAATTTGTATAACTGCACATGATATACAACTGGAGGACTGGAGCCAGATGGCTAGAAACTTGTCGCCTCTTGGAGAGATAACAAGAGGAGAAGAGACCATAAAAATTCAGGCTCTGGAAGGTACTCCCTGGGAAAATCCTCTAAGATACCTTCACAGGAAAGGGGAGGGGGGAATTAACATGTTGGTTCTTTGTTTGACTAAATCCTCATCTAAATAAGGGGAGGGATTCTAACTCCTTTTATCTATTACTGTATGCCTAGAAGCAATTTCAGCCCATGTCCCACTGCACCAACGGATGCAAAGAGGTTGTAAAACGGACAAAAAACTTTGTAATCCGTTGGAAAATGCGATGCATCCGTTGTGTACTCACTGAATACGTGTTTCATACGCTCTATCCGTAAAACATCCGTCTACTGCTATTTCATCTGCTCAAAAAGTTTTCAGCTGCACAAAACTTTTTGAGCGGATGAACTTTCCACCGCGTACGATGTAATCCGCGACACATACGGCAACAAACATTCTAGTCATATGTCATACCATGACACGTCGCTGTTATCTCTCGCATCCTCTGGACATCCCTTCAACTCCATCCGCTGCAGCTGAAACAAGAAAGGGAGGAACGAAAGGTTACACGGAACATCCACAAGCGTTACGTGCATGGAAATACGAAAGGATGTACGGCGGATTGCATCTCGTATTATAAAGCATTAAAAGTGGACAAACATTTTGTATATGGGACGTATTCGTATATTTAGGATGTTCTGGAAGTTGCCTAGAGTATGTGGAAGGACACACTAGCGGAAAACTGATATTCCCTATAAACAAGGGGGAGGAAATCAACTGGATCTCACCTATCAGTCCAGCAGCCATGTGGTACAGAACTCTTCACCTTGCTCTTCCTCTTCCACATCATCCATTGATTCTCCACCATGGATCATCAACACATCTTATGGTAGCTTGCCATCATTCAA